>JAOQMS010043425.1:0-11816 GCA_027563885.1 Erythroxylum longipes
GTTCGACTTGCTTAAGTGAAGTATTTCCTAAATCAATCCATCGTTACAATTTTATTTTTAGTGTCCAATCCAATTGAGATCTAATACCTTAACCAAATTTTGTCATTTGATTAAATCTAGTCGTTTTAATTCATAACTTGCATTTTTCAGATTTCCTTGATTTCCTTACTTTAATTTATTTTATTTTCAGATCAATCAATTCTTGATCATTCGAGTAATTTTTCATTGTTTAATTTAATTATCTTACGTGTTGGATTTTCCCTAGGGTACGATATCTGATTCTTACCGATTTATATTACTTGTCGACAGGGTGCACTTGCCTCTAATTGGTCTAGATAGAATTTAATTTATATTGTTTTGTTTAGACCATAACACCAATCCTTGTATAAATCACTAAAAGATCAAATGACCTAATTAGATGTGGATCTTCAACTATACATTGACACTCAATATTTTGGCCTTGATTTCACCATTAAAGAACAAGAATTTAGGAAGGTGAAAGAAGTCCTTCTACGAATGGAAGCTGACATGCAGAAAGAACAGTTTAAGGCTATTTATGGGTCTTATTCCACACAATTTCCAATCATCCAACCTATTTATTCTCCTTTAACATATCCTGAAGCTGCTGATTATGAAAAGGCATTCATGATGAATTATCTCTTGATCAGACAGTATATCCATCCTACAATAGGTAAACCCAAATCAACCAAATCCTCAGAACCCAAACTAGACAAGTCTTTTGAGTCATTACCTTCATACACCACTTAGGCTACCCTTATTTAGAGGGTACACGAGGATAACATCACCAAGTTACATGACATTGTTTACACCAGTGAATCGAGAAGGTTTCTTCTCGCTGTGACTTCTAGGCTCGTGAAATATTTCATCGATAAGCCTTATTGGAGCTGCATCGCAGGTTTCCAACCTGTATACCAGTCAAAGTGGTGTATTAAATAGATCATCTATAAGAGATTAAGGATAAACAAAGATTGACTGTTGTATAAATTCCAGGTATGCTAGCCAAGATAGAAGCCCTTTTTCCTCAACAGGCATCATCTTTCAAGGCTTGCATTTTAGGAATCTTATACTCTCAAATCTTTCCTTGTTTAACAACGACCTCAAATAGGATCTTTGATCTAAGATTTTCTGATACACAAGATCCTCACAAAGAGGCAAGTGTAGAGAATACTTGTCTTTCTATATGACCAGGACTATATTACTCGAGAAGAAAGAGTCTAAGGATAAGTTATTTTTTTGAAAAATTTACAATTTGAAAGTTTTATTATCACTTTTTAAAATTTGAACTATAATTATAAAATTAGTGAAATTTAATTTTTATAATTAACCATTTTTATTTATAAACTAATTTATGGAAGTTAAAGATACGCTACAATATTATCAAGGCTAAAATATATTTAACCCTCATGAGTTTTATCCCTTGTTATATTATGTCTCCCTCTATTTTAAAAATGGACTTATTACTCCCTTTGATCATCAATCAAAGGAGCTTATAATTCAAAAACACTTTTTAACCCCTGAATTATGATAACATCACCACAACTATATATGTTGCAATTTTTGAACAAAAATACCCTTTTAGTCTCTTGTTGACTAAAATACATTAAACCCATGGCTCGGCCTGAGCAGCTGCCTAACTTTATGTTTTTAAAAAAATTAAAAAACAACATCGTCTTGTACCTTCCCATCAGGTCATGGTCAACCAAGGCCGGATCGGGCCACATTTGTCATCCCTATCCCTTACTCGTTGGTTTTTATGTTTCATATTCATTGTTTTATGGAGCAAAAGGGAAACATATTGTGATATTTTATTTTATTATTGTTAATTATTTTTTTCTAATTTTATTCATAAATTAACGGTCATAAAGTACATTTGTAAAGACAATGGTATTTTTAGTAATTTTCTTTTTCTATTTATTAAAGGTTAAAATGTAATTCATGTTTAAAATAATTTTTTAAAAATAGAAGACATAATGAAATAAAGAAAAATTATAGGAGTTTAATTGTATTTTAGTCAACAAAAAACTAAAAGGGCATTTTGTCCAAAAATTGCAACATATATATATACAACTGTAGTGATGTCATCGTAATAGGGGTAAAAAAAGTCTTTTTAAATTTGGGGTAAATGTATTAAAGCCTATTACCAATTTCAGAAAGCTTGATGTATTCTTATCGGAAGATCTCATCAATTTTCTTAGTAATTAATTAAAATATAGCGAAAGAGGAGATTTTTATCATTTCTTTTATTGTTAAAAAATTCAGTGAAAACGTAAGTTTTCAAATTTTATTCATTGTATGTAGAAGATACGCAGTTGTTCGATTAGAAATGCAGCTACAAAATCAAAGAAAGCAACTCCTATTGAAAAGGATTTATTCTCCCATATCCAAAAATTATGAAGGTCCCGTTACTTCTTTAATAAGGTTTGAATTTAATGACTTTAATTCCAAATTTTACTTTTTGAATAATTTTAATAAAAACACTATTCTATTTCAATTGTGGATAGTAAAAAAAAAGAGAAATAAATGATGAAGACAATATGTGTTTTAACCAAAGTCTCTATAGTCAAATGTAAATTAAAATTTTATTTTAACAAAACTTCAGTATTAACGGAATTCTTGAACAAGAAAAAAGTTTAAGGATTTTTTTCCATTTAATAGATTTCTCGAATATTTAGTCTAATTTTCTCTAAAAAGATTAACTTATAATTTAAGTTTTTAGACGTATCCTTTTAAGAAACAATTTAAAAATTTAAATAAAAATTATTCAATAAAAAAATTTCTTTACCTTTTATTTTGGTTTGATAATAACAAATTTGTTAATTATTAAATTTTCCTTTTTCATGAATAATAAATCAAAAATCAAGTGAATCAAGTTTTAAGTATTGATTAAATTAATTAATATTATATTTAATTATTTAATATTAATTGTTAATTACAATAATGAATAACTTAATTTAATCTTCATAATTAATATAAATTTTAAAATAATTTCATTACTTAACAAATATAATTTAAATTTAAGATATTTTCGAAATGTATAAATTTCAAATAAATTTACGTTAATAATTAAAAATTTATTAACAAATAGATAGTAACTAATAAATTAATTTTAATTATTTAATTATTTATTTTAATAAAATATAATAATTTTATTTTTCATTTACTGATAAATTTATGTAAATTTTAATTTATTTTTAAAGTTTAAAATTTTCTAATATATAATTATTATCAATGATAATATACAATTATATTAATATTAATGATTAAATATGATTTTTATTTAAAAAATAAAACTGAAAATTAAAAATTAAAAATTACAACAATGAAATAGAAATGAAGCCAAACGGTCTTAATTTATAACATCCAAATGGTTATTTTAGGAACCTTGACTTCAAACAGGTCTTTTGTGACAAAAATTTAACAAATTTCAGAGGGTATTTTACACAAGCACACACGTGTGCCCATATATATAAACCAAGTTAGAGAAATGTAAAATATAACTGCAGAAACATCAATGTTAAAGATATATCAGAAAAGGATGCAGTACGGAATATGTTAGGTAAGACATATATAATATGTAACATAATTTCATTTCTAGCGAATTGATAATTTTAAAATGTATACAAGTAATCACAACTATCAAACAATAACTTCATAAACCCAAAAATTAACAGATATAAATAATAAAAAAATTAAAACCAAAGTAGAAACATAAGACCAAAAATTGTTGAAGATATTTCATGATATGACCATGTGATTCTAAAACGAATGTAGAAACAGAGAAAATCTAGAATTTTCATACAACATAAGTTTATATACATCCATTTTAATTTCAATCAATCACTATGTATTTGTTAAATTAATTAAGCTGCATGAAAGAGCTTTCAAATTAAGAGAAGGGAAGGCACCCTTAACCCACTCCACCCCTTGTTACCTTTGCATCTTTCTCGCAGATTAGGGTTTACGAGGAGAACAATAACATTCAACAAGAATTTCACTGATACGCATAGTTTAGAGAAGTCTAATAGAACATAGTCTTGTTTACGTATACACATCTTTTCTTTTATGCCCTATGTTAGATATATGTTAAATATATCCATTTTATTTTATTTTAGCATATTTCTTTAAATTGACATATTCTTTATTATCTTAGATTCAAAAACCTAGTTGGATAATGTTTTAGATATAATATAATTTTATTTTGAATAGATGGGTATTTGATAAAGGATATTGAAGAAAATTCTAGTTTGAATAAAATTGATTTGCGTGTATGATGGAGAAATAGGGGCATGGTTGGAAGTCTTTGGAGGTGAATGAAGTTGTTTTGCATAAAATTGTGACTGAAGGGTTAAGGGCATTTTTGTAAGTTTTTTGGTGAATTAAAACAATCCTTCTGGAAACAAACGTAGACGTTATTTTTTGGTTGAGTGAAAACAAATAAGAAACCTACGGCTGATTGGTGGGAGTGTGCGTGAGTCTCTTGATGGGTGTATTGAAGGTAATTGTTCACAATCCATCTGATGCATGAGAGAAGGTGAAACGCTGGTGTGGTGTTAATTGATGAGTTGTGAGTGTAACTGTGGATTTTATTGATATCTGCGTATTGAGGCTGCATGCCCATATGTTGTGCGTTGTTCTTTAAAATCGTATGGTAGTTGATCAAGCTAGAAAATCATCCTTATGTAGTGGCTCACGTGCAGGAACAACTGTCAGATCTTTCTTAGAGGACCTACGATTATAAGGAAGTTGTTCTGTTTGAATCTCAATTGTGTTAAGTGGTCGACTTAATCTGCAAGTGCACAGAGTCTTTCCTAGTACTTACACATAAAGTATTCCAAGGTCGTATCCCACAAGGACTAAAATACTCACTAATAAATTAATCCTAATTACTTGAACCAAAAATGACAAGAAATTTAAAAGATGATTGGATTTGAATGAACAATTAATTGTGACGAATGTAAATAAACGAACAAGGGAAAATTCGGTGTTGAGACTTAGGGCTTCAGGATTCACCAATTTAAGAGATTGATCGATAAATTATAGAATTGATTGAATGGCAAGTTATAATAATAGCTGCTCAATTTCACTTATATTCTCTCTTAAGAAATACAAGAATACTCAACTAGTTGATTACCATTTCTCAATGTGCAACCTAACTAGTCAAATTCATTAAGAACAAGCAACCCTAAGTTATCACACTAGTTTAGGATATCTCTATCTCTAAATCTAATGTGTTTATCTTCGCAATGCATAAATCATACTTCACCTCTCAGTCCATCATATGATTCCTAAGATTGTATCTATGGCAATCAAGCATAGAAACAATAATGAAGCTCAAGAAAGATAAATATAACTCAAGAACTTTCATTCAATACCAATCAATCCATAAAACATTAATCAACCCCCAAAATAGGCTACATCCCCAACCCTAAATGGGGTTTACTTCCAACACATGATAACAGAATCTGAATAAATAAAAACAAGCAATATTTAAGACAGGGTAGAGAGAGAAAATTGAAAGAACACAGAACAAGTTTGCTTCTGTCTTCCTTCTTCCTCTTCTTTTCCTCTTTTGGGTGCCTCCTTTGTTGCTGCCTTGTTTTCAGTGCTAGAACCCCTATTTAGGTCTTCAAAACGAATATATATAGTGTCTTGGGGTCAAAGAAACCTAGTTTTTGCTAAATAGGGGAACAAAAATCGTGTCTGCACTGTCAATGTCCGTTAGGCGGACCTAATGTTGGTTCAGTGGACCTTCTCAGGTCTCTAGTGTAGTTTTAGACAGTGAATGTCTGATAAGCAGACCTAATGTCTGTTAGGTGGACATTTACAGGTCTGTCAGCCTTCTTTCTCCGCTCATGTTCGTTTGGAGAGACATGATATCCGTTAGGCGGACATACACTGAGCATCTTTAGGAATATGCACTTTTGACCCTTCAGAAAGACAAATCACTCCTCGGGGTCTTCATAAAGGTTGTAGAGCTCAGAGTCCTCTTCTAAAGCATACTTGAATGGCCTTAATCCGACATCCACAACCAAAGTTATGTCTTTTGTCCCAAAATCTCTCCAATTGTACTTATTAAGAAATAAAGTTAAAATGTGGGAGAATTAACCAAATAAAGTGCACAATTCACATGAATATAAGTCAAATTAGTTCCAACTCATCCCAAAATCATATATAAATAATTTAACTTATCAAATTTTCCCACACTTGAGCCATTGCTTGTCCCCAATCAAAAACAAAAGAAAACTAAATACTAAATCTACAAACAAGATATTGATTCCACTTTCGTAGGTGCACAGTGGCATTTAGCATATGCCACAAGCCTTTAAACCATTATGCGTCCATAATGGAGGAGCTATCATCTCCTGAGGATTTACTTAAAATGAACGATACCCACAAACATTTTCTTTCCATCATTCCACACCTAATCACCATCATAGTTCAATCCAATAAGTTGAAAGCATTATAGGTAAGAATTGAAATATAGACATAAAGCCACATAATAATTCAAAAATTAGATCACAAATAGAGCAACAATAAGACATCATAATGTTTCAATTAATCCAAATCACATGCCATGAATGAAGTCTCTCATAAAGCATTCACTTCCACACAAGTGTTTAAGGGTGACTCTTAATCATCTTTTAATGCATATGTCTTACAATAAGCTTGCATTTTATCTACTTCTCCACTACTCCCATCTATGACATGTCCATGAACCAAAAAGGTCTTTATTCCTTTGGTTATAATGGTGCCAAGGGGTAAAGTAGGCTAAGAAAGAAAGGATAGCAATTCAAACATTCAATATTTAGTAGAGCAGAACTATAGATATTACAATCATCAGTGGCAAATTTTATTGAAAAATTGCCCAATAACCATAATACTTAGGAAACTCCACCAATATTATCAAAATTTCCCATCATTCTTTCACTTTGAGATTTGAAGTGAACATGTCAAGTTTTCAAAAACATCATTTAGATGCTAATTCTTCTTTTCTTCTCTTTTTCTTTTTTTCACTTTTTTTTGCTTTCTTTTTGCTTCTTTTTTAAATTTTTTAATCTTAGCATGTTCCTTCAATTTCTGTAGAAAATACCCCCACACTTCTTCCTTTGTATACCTATCAATAAGACTATTGAATACACAACATTGAACAAGGGTAAATTGGTTTTTCTTGGTTTAAGGTTTTTTGGAATAGGTTTACAAAGAAAAAGGCTTAAATATAATCAATAGGCACAAAGGGTTCACCAGGGGATTGATATATAAAAAGGGTTGGCTATTTGGCTCAAGCTCATTCCTATTTCCTTTTATCACTTTCATGAACATACCATAGTATGATTATGTAACCTCGAAAAGATGCAATGCAAGTTCTAGAAGTAAACATACATAGAAGAGAAAACTATGTCACTCACAAGAAAAATAGGATTGGGTTCGATCCTTTAGGCTCAAAATAGCTCACTTGGTGATGTTTTGTCATTCAATAGCATGCTCATTCAATCAATTTAACATTATAGCATCCAATTATGACAAGGTATGTAATCAATTTAATCATATTATGCATCTTAGTTAAGATCAATCTTACCCGTAATACAATTAACTCAATAAATTGGATTATAAAGGCAATTAGGATGTGAAAGATGTATAAGTATGCACACATGCATGATGAAAATCAATGCAAAACTAACACAAAACATATTTTTTTATTTGGAAATTGTAAGATAATTTAGTGCATCATTATGCATGAAAAATTATCAATTTCCTACCCCCACACTTAAAATCAACATTGTTCTTAAAGTTGGGTAAGATAAAAGAGAAAGCAAAATGCAAAGTACAGAATGAAGAGAAGGGAAAAGAAACCCCCTGAAATAATAGATTGCACTGTCACAAAACCAAATTCTGCACCTTGGATTCCTATCACCCATCAAGCTATACATGACAAAATTAAGGAGATAGAACAAAAGAGCCCTGATGTTATCCTTACAATTGTCCAAAGTGAAGAAACAAAATGAACATAGGGTCAGATTAACATAAAGTGCGAAGCTATATACAGGAAACTAAAAATGTAAATGCAATCCTAGGATCTTATGGTAGCATCCAGTGTTAGTTTGAAGGGGGTGGCTGTCGCTCCATAAAAGCCCTCAGCATTGCTTCCATCCTTGTTTAGGAATTCGCAAGATTTCCCACTTAAGCTCGAAGTCCTTGAACTTCTGAGCGAACTTCTTATAGCTGGGCTAGAAGCAGATTGTCCCCTTGGCCTTAACTAGTTTGGGAGTGCGGGGCAGCGGTTACAGTCGGATTGGTCCTCGCACGATGTGGATTGATCCATCTGTTTAGGGCATCTTCGCGATAATTGAATTCCCTCATTTTCTACGCATTAATGACATCCACTTCAGTCGTCTGGGCCACTTCCTCATTCCTATAGAGGACCTTAAGGTGCCCAAATAGCTGGCTCAATAAGACTAGAAATACAAATCTCTTGGTTCTAGCTTTACGGTGCACTACTTGACACATCGAGCTTATAATCATTTTGGTAATTGCGATGCCCTGGAATTGGTCATCCCGAAAGAACATTTTGTCTAAAATGTATAGATCCTCATTCCAAAGGTATCCCAAGTCACTAGCTTTCGAAATGACATTATGGGCAAGGATGAATGCCACCAATATTGGTTCAATATCAAGGGGCCCGAAGTGCATGAACATCACTGAATGGTGAAGCGCATGGCTGCTTTAACCCCAAAACAAGTCATTACATCATCCTTGGTCCATTGGCTATCAATAGAACACCTTACCCTCTTGTCAAAGGAAGGGACTTGACCTCCCATGGGCAGCTCCAAATATGAACTAATCAACTCCTTGGTGATGACCACTTCTTTACCATTACCCGAGAAACAAGTTCTGACGGATGCTTCTCTGTTGTCGCATTCAGATTGGCATGAAATTGCTTGACTACAGTTGGGTGGTAGGATCCTTTTAGATCTAACAATTTACCCCAGTGGAACCTATCCAAGTTAGCTCTCACATGATATGCTTCATCGATTCCTGCTTCCACAGAGACTTCTATCACAAACTTATTATTCTTCTTCTTATCATACCAAGCCTCATATTGTTCATTAATGAATAGCGCTTGTTGAAGCTCTGGTTCCTTTGTCTCTTCAGCCAACCTTTTCTCCCTAGCCGCTTTAGAGGATTGGGCAGTGCTCTTCCTCACCATTCGCTTGAATTGCGAATTACGAATAGGTACACCATCAGCTATAATCTTAACAATAGAGGGTTAATTCTCAATACCCAATTACACCAAACCAAAACTAGTGTGCGCTTTCAACCACAATACAACCGCAATTTCAATACAACCCCAAACTTCTTTCAACATACACCCAGATTCAAGTTCAATCAATACAAACCCGACACTTCAATACACCACAATGTTAAACAGAAACCTAAGTCCCCTTTCTACCCATCCACCAATGCAGTAACAAACCAAATTCAACTTCAACACACCCCCGAATTCAATAGTAACAGCACAACCCTGACACTTCAACAACCACACAAACCTTCTATCAATAACAATTCAAATTGCAATCACCCAGGCTCAAGCAACCTACACTCGTGGGGATTCCAAACATCAACTCAACAAAGTCAAAATGTCATAGGAAGCTAGAGAGTCTTCAAATTAAAGAACACTTACCGAGTCCAAATTGAAGTGGAACGTGCATGGAATCATACCTAAAACTTCAAAGAATCCCAAAATCCAAGAACATATGTGTGATGGTAGGTATTGGCGTGGGAGAAAGCAGCCCACACTGATGGAGGTGATTAGGGTTTGAGTTGGTGGGTGTGGCAGTCGAAAGGAGGGGAAAAGGAGATGAAGGGAAGAAGAAAAGGAAGAAAATTTGGGTGAGAAGGTGAAAAGGTGATGAAAAATTGCATAAGGAGGTGGCGTGAAGGAAGAGGTGGAAAAAAGGGGGGAAACAAAAAATAAGTGAGTGCGGGAAAAGAAATGAAAAAGGAGGGTTTTTAAAAACAGAATATGAGCAATGTCTGCTAAGCGAACCTTCTCAGGTCTCTTAGTAGCTAAGTCAGGGAAATGTCTGCTAAGCGAACGTTCTCGGGTCTCTTAGGGGAAAAATATGAGGAATGTCTGCTAAGCGGACACGATGTCCACTAAGCAGACCTTTTCAGATTTCCTGGGAGTGAAATGCTCTGTATTGTTCGTTAAATGGACATTTTGTCTGCTAGACCTGTAACATCCCATTTCCATACTAAAGGTTAGAACCCTAGATTTCAGTTATTGAGAAAATAGCAATAAGAGAATAGAAAAATGCATTTCATGCTCATGGATAATGTTAGCACACATACATATGAATTTTAATTTTTGCACACATCAAACGACTGTACATGCATTTATTGACAATTGCCAGGTCTAATTGATCTATAAATGTGATTATAATTGGAATTGTGAATTATTTGTATTGAAAATTTGTTTTTCAAAGTATAAGCATTGATTTAGAATTTTCTGTGAAATATGAAAATTTTCTGGAATTTAAGGGTATTTTGGACTAGGAAAAATGCCAAGTGGCAGAACAGTTGATGAATAGTGATAGAAATAAATCTCAGATGGAAGTAGAAATCTTAGTATGTGACATTATGATTTAATGACTTATGTCATTGAAAATTGGGAGGTAATTGGAGTAGAACTTGGAGACAAATGGACTAGTTAATAAAAGAGCCAATTAGAGACCACTAAAAGGTGACAAGTGGCACCCACTTACAAATTTATCCTCAATTAATGACCATTTCATGTCTTTCAAGTGCGCATTCACGACATATGCTTCTCTCATCTCCATCTTCTTCATTTTCTTCATTTGCTCTCTCTCCATCTACGGCACTCTCCTCTCCCAAGCATTAATGTTGAACTTTGGTCTTATCCTTCACTTGCTACTTCCATTTTTGGTTGTCTTCGTCATCTTACCACTTAAAAAAAAAACCTAACCTACTCCACCTCCACTTGTGATGATCATATATGTTGGAGAGCTAGGGTTTCAAGGTGACTGAAGAAGCTTTGGGTAAATCAAGTAAGTATAAGCATCCTTCTTTTCTTTATTTTTTCAGATGAAGCATATTTAGTGATAATTAGAGGTGAAAATGAAGTTGAATATGTGTAGGGAGTTGTTGATGAATGGTATATGAATATGTTTTGATCTTTTTGGTTGATGAACAAGTATAGCTTATGAATTGGTTTGAAATGAAGTTGAAAATGAAGTAGAAGAGATGGTTTAGGTTTAAGATGGGATATATGTGAAAGGTGGGAAGTTAAAATCTGAAAATGAAACATGATCTGCGTATACTTCTGTCAAAGTTCACTGCGGCCAACTCTCCTTGGTTTGCCGTGGCCAACTCGAAGGATGAAGTTCACCGCGACGAACTTGTAAGATTTCACGTGAACTTTTCCTCTCTGGAAAAGATCGCCGCGGAGAAATTTTCTGGGTCGCCGCGGCAAACTTTCCGGCATAGAACATGCTTGGGTATTTTGAGCATATATTTTTCTAAATGGAGTGATTTTTAATTTGAAGTAAATTAGAGACATAGAACTACAAATTATCAGAAGAAACCAAATTCTGAATCAGATTGTAAGAATTTCAATTTCTGGGTGGAATTTGAATATAGTGCATTGTCTCAGAATAAAAGCAGTCTGAAAATATTTAGAGTATAGCTTTTACACTACTGAACCAAATTGAATGATTTTGGTGTCATTAGAAACTTATGAGATAGAAGGACAATTCTCAAAAAGAAAGTGTTCCCAA
>JAOQMS010043426.1:0-11816 GCA_027563885.1 Erythroxylum longipes
TAATTAACCTCACATTCTTTAAGTAATTATCTCCATTAATAAACCATAACTCAATTACCTTTTACTCCATTAATCTATCATATAGGTTCATTTTTAATCTCAATTAAGTTTAATTAAACCATTGTTAAAAATCCCTAACCTTATATATCTTAACAATTGCACAAAACTAAGTTTTTCACCTTCTTAAACCTTTTCCAGAATTTTTTCAGGACTAGTTTCTAGTAGGTTTTGAATTGCCATTTTTACATAGAAAATTAGGTTTTCGGACAATAAATTCTTCTAAAAAATTGTTTTCATATGTATTAAGTTTCTATATCACGAACAATAAGACCATTTGGACTTCTAAATCATGAGATATAAGCAAAATATCACAAGCTGCTCTAAAACAGGGGCAACATCAGGTCACCTTTTTCGATCTCAATTACCAAGGTCATAGAGCCATAATTAAGTCTAAATATCTTCTAGAGATATTTAGCTATATGTCATAGGTTTCATATGAAACTAAAATAACATAATTTTGGGGTCTTTATACTGTGTTATGACTTAAACAATATGATTGTCTCAAGCAAACCCTAGACAGAATTCCACTACATAATGTTCTCTTGTTATCTTCAAGCAATTCTATCTAATATAACATCAAAATAACAACAAAGCAACATCCCAGCAACAATTACACATCCAAATGAATCTTTATATCCATTCAACCATACAAAAATACAGAAATCAACTAAGTGAAATCCCAAACCTTAAAATTGGCAAAGTAGTTCTTCTAATGTTTTTCCTTCCATTTCTCTTTGGTTTTGCTTAAATCACCAAGTGAAAAATGATGGGATGAAGAAGGTGGAATGGAGAGAAGAAAAAAAGAAGTTAAGACATCAAACTTCATCCATCTCCCTTCTCTATATGCCTTTTCATGAATGTTCTAGTCTTAGATATATGTTTCAATCTCATTGGTCCATATGTCACAATCTTATTGGACCATATGTTACAATTCCATTAGACCACATGTTACAATTATATTGGACCATGTGTTGCAATGATATTGGACCATGTGTTACAATTCTATTGGACCAAGTGTTATAATTCTATTGGACCATGTGTTACTATTCCATTGGACACATATGCTTTACTCTTATTGGTCCATGAGTTAACTTTAAGAAAATTGCATATTGATCCTTCTTCTTACTTTAATTCCCACATTTGCCTATGATCTTATCAATTACTTTCATTCCCTCATGAAATTTGGTTAATTATATCAGGAGCTATACCCCTAAAAACCACAGGCTGTTCGAAAACAAGGACAGCAGCCAGAACTCAACTTCAAACCAGTATTCAAAATCTTAGATGCAGAATCAGATTTAGGATCCTTCATGAAAGTTTTAGATCTATATCTCTATATTAATCTCCAATTAGAATTATCCAATTTAGATGTATACATACCAATATATGGCCAAATTACATAAGTATATTCAGTGGAACCTATCCATTCAATGAGGTACCCATCCAAAATTAACTAACTTCGATCTTATCATTCAAAAGCAACACAAAAATACATCCAATTTAACCAAAAACATCCCATTTAATTATGGAATGCTTGTTTTATTAATTCCCCTCATGTTACATTCATAAATACAAGCAAACATATCAAAATTTTCCATACATATTTCATGTCTAAATATGTATGTTCATACTGAAGCGAACAAATTATCCATTTACCCATGTCTTTTACATTAGGTACATTTACATCTCTTACTAAGATGTACTTAATTCATTATGTTCACTTTTTAATACACTCTAGACATGCTATAATACTTCCAGGGTATATGTAGGGGCGTTACAGATGTCATGTCTCTATGTTAGCCACGTGGATGCTTTGCATGCATCCTTGAAGCTCCTCCCCTTGGTAATCAATACAACCATCGAGCTCCTCCATACTTTGCTCCATATGATCAAGATGCTCCTTAGAGTTGACCACGACCAACTCCACCTTTGCCATAGTGGTCTCTATGGAAGTAAGAACTTCGTGAGACTTAGAGCGTGCACGTGCCCTTCTTAAACCCACGGGCTCCTCCCCCTTTTACCTTACCTCTTTTAACACAATGTCAGATGAAGATATTTTGCTAACCTTTCAAGAACGTAGGCTCTGATACCACTTGTCATAGACTTTCTTGAAACCTCTCAAGACCGTATAACCTTAGTTGCTATTCTTGATCTTTAGTGAGCAACTAAGTAAGCCTTAAGCCAAAATAGAAAAGAAAGTTTGAATGAAACAAGAACTTGTATTGTTTAAAGGAGAAGAGTATTACAAGCTTTTGATGATGTTAAAAATGAGGGACCCTTTCCTGTTTATAGACTTTAGGGGTCCGATCCAATAGTTATTATGTATTTGATCCTAGGGTGGAGAATGGGGGTTCTAGAAAGTTCCCACCTCCTTACTATTACCTAATATTTTCCATAATATTCTAGAATATTCCATAATTCTCTACACTACTCTATATTCTTTTATAATTTTCTACACTTCTCTTCAATCTTTACATGTATCTACATTTCTCTAGATTTTTTTACAAAGTCAAGAAGAATGCCCATAAGATGCTTGTCAAAATGCCCGAGTCGTGACACTAAATAGGTTTTATGGGCCTTTTCCATTATCATATAGCAACAATATATTCTTCTAGCAGTGGATTATATATATGAATAAGTGGAAGCATTAACGTCCCTATTAATGATGTTAAAGTAGTAGCAAGACTCTTCAAGAAGATTATCTTCTCAAGGTTCGAAGTTCTTAGAACTTGCAATTAGTAATAGCAGTCCACATTTCACTTAACGTAAATTTGAAGCTTTTTTTGAAAAAATAGAACATAAATAATAAGGTCACCTTAGGATATCATCCTCACACTAATAGCCAAATTAAAGTTTTGAATTGATAAATCAATAATATAATTAATAATATAGTTATTAATTACTATATACGAAGCATGAATAGGATGATGACGAAGAATTGTAATCCAACCATCCAATTTATCCAACGGTTGTCATCCTCCTCTTTTATTCTCATCATCAAACGAACTTATTTATTTTGTGGAAACCATGAAACTCTTGCTATACTGAAACTCTCAAAAGTTCGACCTTAAACGCACTTATAAAGCCCTCTCTCTCTCTCTTCTTATGAGGTTTTAAGTGATGTTAGGTGAGTTAGAGATGGAGTAGGAAGAAGACCAAGTTTGTTCCAATTAAATATCTTAACTTCCTTTGTTATTAATTTTTTTAAGTACTATATCTTTGGAAGATGTGGCTTCAGTTGCTTAATTTGGTCTCCATTTATTCAACTTATCACTAAACAAACTCTATGCCCTGGTTTAGTTTTGTTTCTCTTTGTACTATCTGTTTTTCTTTTTCTTGTTACGATGCAGGTGTGTAAGATCCATCAGAAGAAGAACGCAAAGTTTGTTCTAATTAAATATCTTAACTTTCTTTATTATTAATTATTTTTTGGATTGTGACTTAGAAATCATTTAATTTGCTATGGCAGCTTCATTAACTTTGTTTTAGATGATTGTTATGTGTTGTCAATATGTGGTAAGCATTGTTGATTTTGGATTTTTGTTTAGCCGAGCAGTTCTTATGAAAGAAGTTGCGAAACTTGGAGAAGAACTCATTGATATTACACCCAAAGAATTTGTTGTTCAAACGACAGCTCAGGAATATGGCGTGGCGCATTACTCATATTGGACGATACTATCATTTTCTCATATTAAAAAGATCAAAGGCTTTATAAGCACTCCATCGATTCCAAAGGTCTGATGAATTACCGATTGCGTGACTTTTTTTCTTGTTTGGTTTTCATTAACAAATTTGAATAAGATACTATCTACTCTATTGCTTTAAGTCCTCTCTCATTTCCAGTCATATATTTTGTACTCCGTCAAGTAGGATATGGTTAGGACTTGGAAAGAATTTATATACTGAGTGTTGACTTTATAGCACATACAGATTTGGCTCCTGCACCACTTACACTAGATTACGGCGGTCCAGTGGTGTCCTTTGTTGATAAAGTCTTTTATTTATGTTTCAACCTTTATGTCATTGTAATGGAAGGTATTTGACATCATAGATACTTGTTATTTAGCATTGATAACTCGATAATTGACTTATTTTAGTTTTGTAGATCATCGAGTAAGTAGTATAGATGCAAATACTAGTATTTTTGCTATGAGCCTTAAAGACAAAGATGACCAAGGTAATAAAAGGAGGAAACTTTTTTCTTCAAAGGAAAAACTAACTTTTGTTTTTTTTTGTGCATTGCCTTTGACTTTTCATTTACATTTAGAGTTTCTTTTGTTGTTATGATTTTCAGAACCAAAAGTATTAGTAAGTGGCAATTACTTTTATGCCTTTACTCATCTAGATGCTAAAAATGAAAAATAGCTTGGATAGAATGGAGTCACCCTAACATGCCATCGGATAAAGCAAAACTTTAGGTTGGCTACATTCTAAAAATAAGTGAGAGCAAGTTCTTACTACTTACGTGTTAAGAACTTTCTTTATTAATAATTTTCATGTTTTACTTTACCCATAATACTGAAAACTGCATTCCTTGCACAATTAGAAAGTCATTTATTTTGGTAAGTATTGATCTAATGTACCTCATATTGGATAAAGGAGGGAGATATTGTACTGCCTTAATAGTTTTTATAAACCTACTCACTCAAAATTCTTAAACCTTATTTTCACATTCCCAATTCCTCCACATCATTAGTAATTGAAATATTTTTCATAAGAGAAACCCATCAAGTTTTTATTTTTTGCATCTTTTAATTGAGAATCAACATGAAGGGGCATACTTAATTTTGCACATATTCTGTTTTTGAATCTTGAATGTATTGGCAAGGATGCTTACAAATGCACATGCATTACTAGTTGAGATCCTACACTTTTGGAGTCACCAACTGAACCAAAGTGGTCTTCTAATGGTTTTCTTTCTTTACTTGCATGCAATAGTCTAAATAATAAGACACCATTTTGTTAATGTAAGATAAAAAATGTGTGCTAAAGAGAAAGTTTGCTGGTATAATTAAAGTTGGTCTTCCATTAGGTAATATTCATAAACTAAATGTCACTTGAATATCAATTATTTGGTGCCAATGACTTAATCCTATAAAGAAGGTGTGTTCAGTTTCAAATTAAAAAAATATTAGTAGATGTAAGTAAATATTTTTTCTATGAAGTTTCTTTGTTGTACCTGTTAGGCTTAGGATCACAATATGTTGTTATCTTCCTTGGGTTGGTTTAAGATTTTTCTGCCTGGATTCAAATTACCTGTCAAGTATCATAATTTTCTTTTGAGCAATATAGAATCGAACATTTAGATTGACATTAAGTTTTAAATATCCTTTATTCCAAGGAATCATTTTATATTGTGATTGGACCCTAATTGCTTGATTTCAATTTGAGTTATGTAGGAAATCCTGTAGTCTGACATATGGAATGTAGTACCTTTTAGTTGTTGGAATTGGAATCCTCTGAAGGAAATGATATCTGTGAATGGAGTCAGGAATTCACTTCTTATTGCACCAATGCCAATTGCTTGAACTAGCCAGATTCTTGGAAATAACGAGTGTTTTGAACCATATACCTCCAACATTTATAGCCGAAGAGTTTTAAAGTGTGTGATGCCATCATTTTTTTAATATTCTTCCATTTGTTTTCTTTTATTTCCTTATTGTTTTGTTTATATAGTGGTGAATTTGTTGTGGTCAACAAACATCTTCTTCATGATTTGAATGAGATGGGGATATGGTCTCCCGCTCTTAAGAACAAAATAATTTATGAGGATGGCTCTGTTCAGAAAATTCTTGAAATCCCTAATGACTTGAAGCTTATATAAAAGTATGTAAATGCAATTTGCATGTCTATTGCCTATTTGTTCCTTGTTCCTACTTTTAAATTTTACCCTTCATATTAACTTTGTTTATGTTCATTGTTGCTACCAGGATTGTTTGGGGGATGAAGTAGAAAACCCTGGTTGATATGGTTGTTGATTGTGGATGTTACATTGATTATAGTCAAAGCCTTAATATACATATGTACCAGCCAAATTTTGTGAAACTGACTTCCTTATAATTCTATGCATGGTCTAAGGTATTTCCTTTGTTATAATGCCTTTGCATGTGTGTGTTTGTTTGTGTGTTTATTCATATAATGTCTATTGTTCTTTGTGGTATAAAAGGGTTTAAAGACAAGGATGTATTACTTGTGATCTCATGCTGCTACTGATGCCATCAAGTTCATTGTCGACACTTTTGTCCTTCAGGTAACAACTTTTGCAATTTTTAATGTATTTCCTTTTAATGCAGGAAAGCAAAACAACTCCTGTTCATTCCGAAGTTAAGGGATAAAATTCTTTTTAATTAGAATTTAGACTGAGTTTGAGTTTAAAATTTAAATTTTTAGACTTTCAGTAGGCTCAGACTTGAGTTTTATGACTAGGCCATATTTAAAGTGACTTGATTTAGTTTATAAAATTGATTTCATTTTTTTAATTTAATAAATCAATACACAGTGAGACAAAAACTAATCATGCTTAAGGATTAAACTTTTGTAGTAACTTCTTCATTTAAAGTCTGATAAAACTTTTGTCAGAAATAAAATATATAAAGTTCTAGTTATTTAGAAAATTTGGCATTTATTATCCCGTAATCTAAGAATTAAAGTAAAAGTGCTCCTTTTCTATTACAACTTTGGAAGTATTGCTATAAAAAATTGATAAACAAATGTCCTGAGTCAGTTAGGAAGGTCATTTCAGAAGGACGCTGTCTTCGATGAAGTGTTCATTTTAGAAGGATACTATCTTCAATGAAGTGTAATGGAGTCTTGCATGAAATGTTAGAAAAAGGAACTCTACTTTGCATTTATTAGGTATAATATACTAAGTGTGAAGGATTGTTGTCATTGTGGTGCCTTCCCATCATCATCAAACGGCCTTGTCACCAATTAATAACCCATAAAATGGTGTTGTACCTTGTCACCAATTAATAACCCATAAATGGTGTTGTATCTTCCATGAAATGTTAGAAAAAGGAACTCTACTTTGCATTTATTAAGTATAATATACTAAGTGTGAAGGATTGTTGTCATCGTCATGCCTTCCCATCATCATCAAACGGCCTTGTCACCAATTAATAACCCATCAAATGGTGTTGTACCTTGTCACTAAAACTCTTTAACTCTTTGCCTTGTCACCAATTAATAACCCAACAAATGGTGTCGTACCTTATCACCAAAACTCTTAACTCCGTATCCTAACAAATGGTCTTGGATTAAAGACAACAATAAAATGTCCTCCTCTCTTCCTGCGCCTCTGTCCAGTCTCTCTTCTTGTCACCAATTAATTAGTTTCCTTTCTCTACTTTCTCCTATCTCTACTTCTCTCTCTAGTAAAGCCCTTTCTTTCTTTACCTCTCTTTAAATTTCTCCAGAAAATATCTCTCTTATTTTTCATAAACATCCCAGAAAGTTAGAGATGGAGTAGGAAGGAGAATCCAACGTCGAATCTTGCTATTACTCCTTTCTCAACATTTTCAACGACGCCTATCAACCTAAAATCTACACTTGCATAAAAAGAGAGAATTCATATTATCATTATTCTCTCACGCACATATCGGTCCTTATTTTTTTCCCTTGATATTGTGCCTAGTTTCATGAAATGGGCAAGAAAGAAACACAACTTCAACTCAAAGATCATCTGAAATGGACTGACAACATTGAAGTTGCACTCGAACTTTTAAGGAAATAAGCTCCTCTCTTGTTTAAGCAGGTGGGGGTCTTTTTTTGTGTTCCTACAATTCATGCTTAGTTTCTTTCCATGGTTAAGATCCAATGTTTCATCTGTAGTGGGAGTGTTCAATTTCAGATAAAAGTTTGTAGTGTTTCTGTTGTCTTTATCTTTAAGATTATCAGTAGTGGATGTAATAGCTACTTCCATTAACATTATGTTCTGCTTAATCACAAGAGCAAATTTGCAACAACGCTTGTGTTAGACAATTTCTTAGAGCTAAAGGTGATAACGTGAAGGAGACTACAAAGAGTTTAAGGGTTGCCTTTCTTGTAGAGATAGCATAGTGATTGGTACTATAACAACAATATACATTATTTTTCTACTATTTCTTAGTCCTCTCGTTGTTATTTTTTTGCTACTTCTTAGTCTTCTCTTTTTTATAATTATTCATTTTCCTTTTATCCCGTTATACATGTAAAATGTTCCTTTTTTTATCAGATCGAATGGTTGAGTGTTAAAGTAACCACTAATTCAAAATAAAGAACAACAAGCGTTAGATCAACATGTATCAATTACTATATTTTTTGCTACTTTCTATTTTCTGTTTCTTGTTTTGGAATACAGAAAACTTGATGGCGAATGAATTTTCCACTGAGCTCGTAGAAGGATTCACTTATGTAGTAGGTCACAATGAAGAATCAAGACCTGTTTTGGTAATTTTCGATTCCACCATGTACCTTTTTTGTCATTTTCTACATTTTTTCAAACTGAAGGAAAGAGGGGAATAATCAATAGGGTTCTTTTTTTGTATCTTTTCAAGATTCCAACTTTGCAACTATTACGTATATACTGGTTCAAAGATTTTACTGTTCTTTTATTACCGTTGGTTACGGATGTTTTGACTTAAACAAAATTACCAGAAGTTCCATTCACATACGCTGTAAGTGACTATATAAACTTTTAGATTCTACCTCTATTTCAATTTCTTACTTTTTTGTTAATTCATCGTCTGTTATATCAAAATGCTTTCTTTCACTTCAATTTATATTCACACAATTCCTGGTATTTACTCTGGAGGTAGCTGTATCAACCATGGTAAGAACAAGCGAACAATTTGTACTCCTTTTCAATGCAAATATTTCCATTTTTTGTGAAACTTTGTTAATAATACGTAAAAATTTAGGGTCATGTAACACTTTTTAGTTGGGTACTTCTCAGACTTTTTCAAGTCTGCTTTGGCATTTCTGAATCTTCTCTTACCAGCACTGAGAACTGTGGTGGAGTACTAACTATACAGGCTTTACAAAGCTTTTATAGTCGACCCACCTTCTCTATTCTCTTTTATATGGAAGGTAAAATTCAAAATTATCTTCCTAATTCTTGTCTCTTAGTGTGTTGTCTCATGTTCTACCTATTTGTGAAAAGTCCTCAACTCTTTGACTTCTTTGACATAGGATAGGTTGTTACTGTTGACCTACTCTTGTTCCTTTCTTTTCCTTTTGTAATTTATTTCTATACCAGGGCCCCCACAAATTTATAATTCAAATCTTACCAGCTTAATAATTATGCAGTATGGATGATTGTAGGGTGTCTGACCATTTGTTGAGCTATCGACGCTCAGGATGGTGGTATCTTCGTTAGACTTTAAAGAATCATTAGAATTATGTGATTTTTGCAGATATCTACGAGTCTCTTCCCTCTGATTTGAGCCTTTTTTTGTCGGTTAAATTAACAACCAAAAAAGACTAATGCCCATCTTCAAGGTATTCATTCGTTGTGTCACAACAGTTTGATTCACTCAAGCCATGGTACCTCACCTTGAGCCACCCTACTACTCCAAAAGTAGGGCCCACTAGTAAGTCTTCTTTGGGGTTAACCGTGTATTAATTAGACATATTCCTTAAAATCATATGTTGTAATCTCATGATTTGGATTTATTAATATTGGGTCAGACTACAAGTACACCTCCTGTTTGATATCTTTCTTATCATTTATTCAAAGGATTTAACATTGCGTTAAAATGAGACAACAACCCATCCATTTAACTCAGGTCTTCAAAACTTGACATCAAATGACAAAAATCTTAAAAGTAATTAAGTAGAAGCTGACTAAATCTTAGTAGTAAATTTATAGTGATACTACCTCATGTCTACTCCACCGATCTTGATCCTTAGTCCATACTCTGCACCTCTCAAGATTTAGGCTTGGTTTAGGGGAGCGGTGGCAGTTGATAACTTGCTGAAATCAACCTACTGAAATGATAAGTACTTATTCTTAATAAGTACTTATGTGTTTGGGATTGTTGTTTTGGTAACTGTTGAAATGTAAAAATAAGTGTTTGGCAAATGCAGTTGCGGTTGCTGAAAAGAGATAAAATGAATAAAAAAGTCCATTTATTTAATAAACTATTAATTATTGTATAAATAATTAAAAATATATTATTAGTCATATAAATTTAAAATATTAAATAATAAAATATTAAATTAAAACAAGAAAAATATAGATAAAATAAATTTAGTAAATAAAATATTTCATAAAAATATATTATTAGTCATATAAATTCAAATTATAAATATTAAACGATACGTTAGACTTACTTTCTATTAGTTGAGGGTATAATGGAAAATAGTAGTTGTCAAAAGGTTATTAATGAAAAGTAGAATTTATACCGTAGAAGCACTTTCCTACCGCAACCCTCTTTCTGCTTATCAATTTCTGCGGTGACATCGCACTTTCCTCCAACCTCCGTTTGTTCGCCTGTAGATCTAAACATGTGACTGCGCTTGGAAATTGCGATGGATAAGTACTTATCTCCACCACACTGTAAATCCAAATGCAGCCTTATGCATTCATCCTGTTAAGTTATATATTAAAATCACGGCAGTGACTGTCAAGGTCACTATTTAGTCACCTAGCCACCTCTAACTTTTCTTTCACCAGCATTTATTTTATCCTGTTATACGTTATTGTGAACTTAGAGACAAGTTGTAATGTGAAAAGCAATAAAGTCAATAAATTCATCTAAGTCTTTAAAACCCTATCATTCACGTAAAGAAGAAGAAGAGTAATGAAAGGTCTATAATCACTAGAAAATTTAGGATTTTTTTTAAATAACGATGCAATAGAAATTTGAATCATGTTGATTTAGATCTGCCCTTATTAGATTACGTTGAATTTAAAGATAAGACAGTCTTTTTTTATTAAACGCGATAACTTGATCGACGTAAAGAAAAATAACTCACATGGGAATACGAACTACGTAATATTATTTTTTAAATACTAATTTATATTCAATTTAAAATAAATATATTTGTTTTTATTCATTAAATTTTCTTAATGATGATTGCAATAAAAAATACAATCATGAATTCTAAACGCACTTCACAATAACTAAGTATATACATTTCATTAAAGATTCATTATTACTAGCATTTTACATCTCACCCTTCAAACTACTTCACGATGTTTACTTCTCAGCATTTTATATAACTATATTTTAACATACACCATTTCACCTTTGTGGTCACTTTCATCTCTTATCAATTCATATGCACAAATTATATAACAGTCTATCATATATTGTATTTATTATGTTTTTTTCCCATACTTCGATTAGTTTATTTTTTTTCTTCCACGTCAAATTAAACGCCTGCTCCTCCCCAAACTAACCTTTGCTCTTATACTTTGGTTTTTTATATTTTCATACACTATAAGAAAATAAGACAATCCGCGACGTTTACAAACGTCACAAAATCTCAAAAAACGTCACAGAATACTATTTGCGACGTTTTAATAAACGTCACAAAAAACACTAGCATTCCGCGATGTTTTTAAAAACGTCACTGAAAGATTAGACTTTTCGTAACGTTTTTGGAAACGTCGCGGAAAGTCACATTCGGCAACGTTTTTGAAAACATCGCGGAATGCTTTCTGCGACGTTTTTCTTTTAATTATTATTTTTTCATTTTTTTTGAAAATAATTTTAATTTAATAATTATTTTTTAAATAAAATTTTTATAAATCTTATTTGTTTAATAACTAT
>JAOQMS010043427.1:0-11816 GCA_027563885.1 Erythroxylum longipes
TTTAGGATATATATAAATTATAAGTTATATATAAATAAATTTGCTTTTGTTGACTATAACTAATATCAATTTTTTTTCACGAATTTCATGATTTGCCCAAAACATTTTTCTAACTTCTTAATATAAATTTCACTACTTATATACTTAAGTTTGAAATTGTGTTCTTCTATATAAGTTGAAACTTACCTAAGGTGGAAATTAGTTAACCAAATTAGTTCTAATCCTCCTTTCTATTCAATTAAATTTTATTATTTCTACCTAAGGTCCTCTCAAGTTTCATATAACCTAAAACTTACCTAAGGGCATTTCAACAAACACCTTGTATGCATAATATAACACACATATATTTTCATCAATTTCTTCATTCTTCCCCTTTCTTCCCCATTATTCACATAACACACACATAAACCCAACATTTTGCTGCTCACAAGATGCAAAGAACTGAAGAAAACACAGAAACCACAACAAATTATATATACAAAGTCAACAACACATTAAAAAAACCGACACCAAAAAAAGAAATGAAACTTACCGAGTTTTCAGAGGTAGACGAGATGATGGGCTGTAGATTTCTTGTCAAAAATGGACAAGAACTGCTGAAGGAAGATTGAAGAAAGGAGGGGACGAAAAATTTCAGAGAAAACGTAGAGAAAGGAGACAGCGGGGGGAGAAAGGACTTTGAATATAAGTCCCATGGGACAACGTCATTTATCCTTAGACAGACGACGTCATTCTTGCTAATTTTTTTTTTGTAAAGTAGCAATATTTCGCGATGAAAACAAGATTCGTCGTAAAATCAAAATGCTTTAGCGACGAATTTATTATTCGTTGCAAAATTCCAATATTTTCCTACGAAACACCTATAACGTCGTAAATTCTACAACATTTTCCTACAAATATAAAAAAGCAGCGCTTAAAAGTTTCAATTTGCTACGAATTGCTAAAAACGTCACAAAAACCCAAGGAATTACTTTACTTACAAAACCTTTACCCTTTATATATATGAAACTCATATCTTCTTCCTCTTTAGTCTGCGTGAAGTTTTCCCTAAACCCATCGATCTCTGACGTCTTACCCACGTATCAAAGTCATCATCCTGAATCTCAAATCACGGTCTATAATCTTGTCATTTCTTTTTTACTATCTGTTGTATTTTCAATTGCGGTCTTCGTTTCTACAACAGGTATTTTACCATTATTAAATAGCAAAAGTTGAGATTTTTATCCATCCAGGGTAGATCTGGACTTTCTTCGTGTAGATCTGTACATAAGGTGTTTTTTGTGGTGCTAAAGTTGATTTCTTTGTGTTTTGTATTTGTTCATTGATTTCTTTCTGTTATGTTATTTGCACATTATCGTTGGAGAGTTTGGAATGTGTTTGGAAAGTTTTAATGTTAGTTATGGAAGGGAAAACATATGATTGGCATTTGAATCTTGGGATGGGTTTGTCATGTCTGTAAGGTGTTTGATGAAATTTCTGTAATGAGTTGCATTTGAAAGGTGTTATACTCTAGGCAATCCATTAAGTGCTAAACCTGAATAGTTTCATTTGTCATCATAATTGGACTTAAACATATCATCGTTTTATTCTAAATCAACTTTTAAAGAATTTACCTCTTAACATTATTAATGAAGGAATGTCGACATGGAGACTAGTTCACTATGGTCCTAATTCATTCCGTTGGGAGGAATGTGGCAAAATTGTCCCTGCTGAGAAAACCAACGATGAAAAAGAAATCTCCACTATATACACTAATCATTGTATATCTTCCATGACCGATCTTCTGCTTTAAGGTTACTTCACTTATTATGTACTTCTCATTTCCTTTTATGAAGCTATTATATATATTCACATTTGATGGTTTATACTACATGTTGTTTGAAGCTTCCTTCAGTTTCGAATGTGATATGTATGCCCGTAGAGGCGGGAGCGATGTCACAACAGATCGTAAAGGAAAATCGGTTGATTTGGAAAATTCTTCAATTCTAAATACTTTGTCTACTCCTGCACGTATGCATTTCATCTCAATTACAGTTTATTTAACGGTTTACAAATATCATAATATCAAACTTTTATACTTATTGTATTTTAGGTACTAAATTTACAGACCATTTCACTGCATCATCTTCAAATTTAGAGATAGCAAAAAAGCTGTTAGAAGAGGGTGTAAGAAACCCTACACATAAGGGAAAAGCTATTATTGTTTTAATTGGTGAGTTCAAACGTGCAAGGGCCCTTCTAGGGTATCCAGACATTGGGGACTCATTTACCTTTACCGACTCTCATGTTACTTGGAATCCAAATAAATAATTATATCATTGTCAGTTAGTGAGTCAATAAACTAAACTCAGCTTTAAAGTTTATTTATTATTGTATCTATAATAATTTGGCAAACAACATATCTACTACTTAGGGGTCAAGTTACGGACTATTGAATGTTGACTGTTATTGTTCCAATTCTATGAGTGTATAAATTGGCTAACTTCTAATTCAAAGTTCGTTTTGTGACGTATATCATATTATTATATTCATAAAAGAATTTAAATTTTTTATAACTTATTTTTGCAATGTTAGTAAATACTAATGATTAATTAATAATACTTTTTAATACCTAAAAATATTTTGTGAGTTCTTTTTAATAATACGTTGTAAACATTCAAAACAAATCTCCAATAAAACATATCTTAATTATAATAGATTATAAATATGTTAGTTTAATAATTTATGAAAATGTCAATCATTTGGTGACTATTTATAAAAATCGTCACCAAATGTAAAAATTTAGCGACATTTTAAAGAAATCGTAACAGAATGTGCAACATTTTGTGACGATTTCTAAAAATTATCGATGAATGCTTGACATTTATTGACGATTAACATACATCTTCGCTGAATGTATAAACTTTTGCTACGAAAAAGAAATTTCGTCACCAAATATTATTAACCTTTTGGTGATGCTTCATGGTATCATCGCAAAATATATAACATTTACTGACGATTCTGCATGGGTCATCGCCAAATCTTCCACAAGTTATGGTGACGTTTTGAAGATTCGTCGCCATTGATTGTTTCGTGACGATTCTGAAAAATCGTCACCCATTCTCAATGATTCGGCGTCAATTTTCGTCTCTAAAGGTTTTCCCTTGTGTGACGCTTTCGGGTTTCGTTCCCTAAATGGTCTGTTTTAGTGACGAATATTTTTAAACGTCGCAATATGTTTTCTTTTTGCGACGAATTGTATTTCGTCGCAAAAAAATTTCATCGAGAAATGATGCCTTTGTTGTAGTGTACGTATTAATTAAAGAGTAGTAATTTATGAAAAAGTTTTATAAATAATTTTATTAGTAGTCATTACTAGTACAAAAAATAAAAAATAAAATTATTCTTATTTAATGAAAATGATCATTAATACTGGTCTATTAATTTATGAGTTGCCCAATAACTCGGAGTAGTCTTAGGTATGGACATGAACAATCGACGGAATTGTCGGTGGTAACAATTTATTGGAGCTGTTTCAACTTGGAGAGTTGAATTCTTTCGGACCTGATTCGTTTGAGGTCCTCGAGAAAATAGACACAAGGACACGTGTTATTCTTTAGAATTCGACACTGAATGAGTAAAATAGGCATGTGACATAGAAAAGTTGATGCAAATGTGTAAACAAAGATGTGGAAGCAGTGGCCTACTATCTTTTCTAGCTTTCATTGACATGTAAGATTTTTTAAATTTTTACCTAACCTTACTATTCATATTATGGTCCATTTAATGTTTAACCCTCTTCCCACGTATACGTTATCGCCCATGCCGTAGCTGTTGCCTCCTCTGTGTTGGGCAGAGGTATTAAAGACGGTTTACAAACATTCTTTGGGTCCCTGTTCTCATTCACGCTGTTTTCTACACCATCGCTTACGTGAAAGAAAGAGGATAGAAGATTCAAAAGGATTCAATCACAGAGACGACTATCGGTGGACAGTGGCTGGAGGTAATTCATTCGGTTGTTTTTCCGCTACTGTATTTGCATGGCTATGTATATATGCATGTGTCTCACGTAAGTCATTTATTTGTATGAGATGCATGCCTTTCCATGCTCGATGTTGAGTTTCTGGTTTAGAATGTATTGATTTACATTTGGTATTAGAGCATTAGCGCTTCTGCCTTGCTTCTGAACTGTTGATAAAATTGTCTCTGTTATGCTCTGTTATGGTTGAGTTTTCTGCCGAAAACATGAGTTGGGATTGTTGAATTTTTTCAACGCCTTTTTGACCTGCTGGAGATGTTATAGTCATGTCTTTGTGCTCCATAGAGCATGCGACGTTGTCTGGACCATGAAGGAGAAGGAGGGACGACGACCGTACGTGAGGCTTCGGATGTTGCATTTTTTGAAGTGTTGCATGGTCGGCTTTGCGATGTCTCGTGCGCGTCACCTGGTCGTCCTCGTCCAGTTTCTGGCTTCTGCTCAAGCTCCGACGTCCTCTACTGGTGTGGAGCATCGGGGCTCCATCTAGTCCAACCGGGTCACACCCGACCCTGCTGGAAGTTGAAGAGTATGCTTTTTCTTTTTTTAAATAAAAAATTAATATATATTTATTAATATTAATTATGTTAATATTAATAATTAATTGGGTTAATTAGGACCTAACCTATTATGTTATGATTTTAATTATAAAATCATTTTTGGGTATTAATATTTTATGAAAATATTAATTTTAATTTGTATGTCTTCTGTTGGTTTTTAAATTTAGACATGCTTATTTATAATTGTTTAATTTTTGCACAAATTACATGTGATTAATTGAAAATTTTGTATGTACAAATTTTTGTGATTATTATACATGCAAAATTAGATTAAATAATTTGTGCATAATTATTTGATTTATTTGCATTATTTATTAATTGATACAAATGTTTAGGCTTTAATTTAAAGCTTAAGATAATGTTAGTGATCATATGATTTTAATTAATTGGGAGTAGCCACAACATCTCAAATTAATTATAATTATATATTTAGTTTTAAGATCACATTAAATCATTAATTGCAATTAATCATACATGATATGATAAAATCTACCCACAGGAATTTTGTTATATTTGTATGATTAATTAGGATAAAATATCGGATTATATTTCTTAATCTACCCACAGGAATTAAGAAAAGGAACATAATTCAATAGTTTTGTTATAAAGTTTAGGATGAATCTAATTGAGTAGAACTTTAGCACACAGGCAAGTCTTATGTTACTGGATTCATCTGTTAAATGCATGATTTACATTGGTAAACCATGAATTTTTTATTATTCTTGAATTATATATAAGAAGCATATAATTTTATTTCTTAATTTGCAGTTACTCATACAGTTAATATTTCTGATATTAAGTGTGATATTCCCGAATTAAGAGGTAACAACTATAAGGTGTGGAAGGAGAGAATTCCGCTTCATTTAGGTTGGATGGACATAGACTATGCTATTAGGAAGGACGAACCACCGAGTATGACTGAGACTAGCACTTTAGAAGCTGTTGCTCTTTATGAAAAGTGGGAGAGGTCTAATCGCCTCTTCGTGATGTTCATAAAGACCAAGATATCTGTTGGTATTCGTAGTTCTGTCGAACAGCATAATAATGTCAGAAATCTGTTAAAGGCCATTGATGAGCAGTTCGCTACATCTGATAAGGCCCTTGCCAGCACCTTAATTATGCATTTGTCATCCTTGAGACTTGCTAGGATAAAGGGCGTTCGTGATCACATCATGCGTATGAGGGACATAGTGGCTCAGCTGAAAGAGTTGGAGGTTTCAATATCGGAATCTTTCCTAGTGCATTATATTCTGTGCACTCTGCCTCAACAATACGGTCCTTTCAAGATTTCTTACAACAAACATAAGGATAAGTGGTCGATTAATGAGCTGTTGACCATGTGTGTACAAGAAGAGGAGAGGTTGTTGATGGAAGAGGGTGAAAGGGTCAATTTGACCGTTTTAGGAAAGAAGAGATAGGATGATGTCAAAAGCAAGGGAAAAGGGAAAATTCCCCTTCAGTCCCATATAAAGAAACCGTCTAAGTGTTTCTTCTGCAAGAACAAGGGACATATGAAGAAAGACCGCGCTAAATTCAAGATTTGGATGAAAAAGAAAGGTACTCAAATTTTATTTGTTTGTTATGAATCTAATATGGTTAATGTTAATCATAACACATGGTAGATTGACTCTGGTTCTACATCCATGTTTCAAATACTTTATAGGGTATGCAAAACCTAAGGAAGCCGGTGGAAAGTGAACAATTCATTTATTCAGGAAGCAAAACGAGTTCACATGTGGAAGCTATCGGCAGTTACAGTTTGGTTTTGAGCAGTAGTTTTATTTTGTGTTTGGAAAATACCTTTTATGTTCCAAATTTCTCTAGAAATTTGATTTCTTTATCAAGACTTGTACCTTTTGGTTTTTCCTTTAACTTTTCAGATTCTGGTTTCAGTTTATGTAATGGATCTAAAGTTATTGGTTATGGTACATTAGGTGATGGTCTTTATTCCATTCAATTGCAAAATGAGGATGCCTATAGTTCGATGCATGTCACTGTTGGATTAAAACAATATATTGTGAATGAAAAATCCTCTATGTTGTGGCACCGTAGATTAGGACACATCTCTATTGAGAGAATTAAGAGATTAGTAAATGAAGGGGTACTTAGTACTTTGGATTTTGCTGACTTTGAGACTTGCGTAGATTGTGTTAAGGGTAAGCAAACTAACAAGTCTAAAAAGGGTGCCAAAAGGAGTACAAACCTGTTAGAAATCATACATGTAGATATTTGTTGTCCAGATATGGATGCAAATAGTCCGAAATACTTCATCACCTTCATAGACGATTTTTCGTGATATATGTATCTCTACTTACTTTGTTCTAAAGACAAAGCTTTGGACGCCTTTAAAATGTTTAAGGCTAAAGTAGAGAATCAATGTGGAAAACTGATTAAGATTGTGAGATCAGACAGAGGTGGAGAGTACTATGGTAGACACACTGAAAGTGGACAAACACCCGGTCCTTTTGCGAAATTTCTTCAGGAACATGGGATTGTTGCCCAGTAAACCATGCTTGGTTCTCCGGAACAGAATGGTGTGGAAGAAAGAAGAAACCGAATATTAATGGACATGGTAAGAAGTATGAGGAGTAACACAAAACTTCCTCAATTCCTGTGGACTGAAGCTCTTAAGATGGCAGTGTATATATTAAACCGAGTTCCAACCAAGGCTGTCTCAAAGACACCTTTTGAGTTATTTAAGGGTTGGAAACCAAGTTTGAGACATATACGCGTTTAGGGATGCCCATTTGAAATGAGAATTTACAACCTACAGGAAAAGAAGCTAGACCCAAGGACCATTAGTGGGTATTTCATTGGATATGCTGAAAGGTCTAAGGGGTATAGATTCTATTGTCCATCTTACAACAGTAGAATTGTGGAATCAAGAAATGCAAAATTTCTTGAGAATGACTTGATCAGTGGGAGTGGTCATTTTTCAGACATTGTTTCTAAAAAGGGCCACTGTGAAGCTCAACCCTTTGGTTCAAGTGATAGAGTAATTGTCATCCACATCCCTACAGTTGAAATGGGTGTTGGACAATCAGTTACTGAAGTTCCACAAGCTGTTAATGCTGATCCAATAGATCAAGTTGTAAATGAAGAACAACCAGAAATAGTTGAGCAACAGGTTCTTTGTGAGGATGATGATACAACATTGAAGAGATCTACTAGGGTTAGAAGGTCAGCAATACCTAGTGATTATATAGTGTATCTACAAAAGTCGGATTACAACATTGGGGCTGAAAATGATCCTGAAACATTTTCACAGGCCATGAGTTCTAAGGAATCGAACTTGTGGTACAATGCTATGAAGGATAAGATGGATTCTATAGCATCTAATCAAGTTTGGGATCTCGTTGAGTTGCCAAATGGTGTCAAGGTAGATGAGTTTTTAAGACAAAGAAAGACTCACGAGGCAATATTGAGAGACATAAAGCAAGACTTGTTGCCAAAGGGTTCACTCAAAGGGAAGGAAACGACTACACAGAGACATTTTCTCCTGTATCTAGGAAAGATTCTCTTCGTGTAATCATGGCATTAGTAGCTCATTTTGATCTTGAGTTACATCAAATGGATGTGAAAACGACGTTCTTGAATGGTGAACTAGAGGAAGAGGTTTACATGAAACAACCTGAAGGATTCTCCTCTAGTGATAGTGAGCATTTAGTCTGCAAGCTTAATAAATCCATACATGGATTAAAACAAGCCTCCCGGCAGTGGTATTTAAAATTCCATAAGGTTATCTCTTCATTCATATTTGAAGAGAATATAATGAACCAATGTTTATACCAGAAGGTCAGTGGGAGTAAGACTTATTTTCTTGTGTTATACGTAGATGACATCCTACTTGCGACTAATGATAAGGATTTGCTATATGAAGTGAGACAATTTCTCTAAAAGAATTTTGATATGAAAGATATGGGTGAGGCGTCTTATGTCATTGGCATCAAGATTCATAAAGAAAGATCTCGAGGCATTTTGGGTTTACCTCAAGAGACCTATATCAACAAAGTTTTAGAGAGATTTCGGATGAAAGATTGTGCACCAAGTGTAGCACCTATAGTGAAGGGTGATAGATTCAGTTCGAATCAATACCCGAAGAATGATTTTGAGCGGGAACACATGAAGAACATTCCATATGCTTCAGTTATTTGAAGCCTTATGTATGCTCAGGTCTGTACTAAACCTGACATTGCATACGCAGTTGGAATGTTAGGAAGATATCAGAGTAATCCAGCACTGGAAAGTTGCAAAGAAGGTTATGAGATATCTTCAGGGCACAAAGGACTGCATGCTTATGTACAGGCGAACTGAGAACTTGGAAGTAGTTGGATACTCTGATTTAGACTTTGCTGGCTGCGTTGATTCAAGGAAATCAACATCTGGTTATATTTTTATGCTTGCTGATGGAGCTGTATCTTGGAGAAGTGCCAAGCAGATCCTGATTGCTACTTCTACCATGGAGGCTAAGTTCGTGTCATGTTTTGAGGTCACCTCACATGGTTTATGGTTGAAGAGTTTCATATCTGGGCTTAGAATTGTTGATTCAATTTCTAAGCCATTAAGGTTGTATTGCGACAACTCCGCTGCGGTCTTTATGGCTAAAAATAATAAGAGAGGAAGTCGAAGTAAGCACGTCGACATTAAGTATTTAGCCATAAGAGAACGGGTTAAGGAAAGAAAAGTTGTCATAGAGCACATTAGCACTGATTTGATGATTGCGGATCCTTTAACTAAAGGCATGCCACCTAAGCAGTTTAAGGATCATGTAGTGTAAATGGGACTTGGTTCTATAATGTGATTTTGTTGCACATTTGTTACTTTAATGAAACTCTTATTTAATTTTGATATTTTCTCATATATTTTGTGCACACATATTTTGATTGATTTTTTAGAAATGTCATTTAGTTTAGACCTAGAATAAACATATGGTTTATTCATTAAGTTGAAGGGTTAGTAATGAGAAATTTTATATATGTAATACATGGAAGATAATACTCACTATAAGAGGATCTATCGCTATAATTCATATATTTGATTTCTTGTTATGTTTGCGTTGGGTTAAATGGATGAAGCAGGAGAATTTAAGATTTTTTAAATTTTTACCTAACTCACTATTCATATTATGGTCCATTTAATGTTTAACCCTCTTCCCACGTATACGTTATTGCCCATGCCGTAGCTATTGCCTCCTCTGTGATGCGCAGAGGTATTAAAGGAGGGTTTACAAACGTTCTTTGGGTCCCTGTCCTCATTCACGCTGTTTTCTACACCATCGCTTACGTGAAAGAAAGAGGATAGAAGATTCAAAAGGATTCAATCACAGAGACGACTATCGGTGGACAATGGCTAGAGGTAATTCATTCGGTTGTTTTTCCGCTGCTGTATTTGCTTGTCTATGTATATATGCATCTGTCTCACGTAAGTCATTTATTTGTATGAGATGCATGCCTTTCCATGATTGATGTTGAGTTTCTGGTTTAGATTGTATTGATTTACATGACAACCAACCGTACAAACATTTTCAGATGTGTTACATTTTTAGCAACAGGTTTACATGCATTTCCCAGTGGATGAATTTTTGAATCTGTTTGTCGCCTACTAATGTCACGAGTTGCCATTCTTCTTCTTTTTCTTACTCTAATAGATAGCCTCTGCCTCGTGCAATTGCTGGGGTTTTCAAGAATTCCCAAGTCGCAATCCGTAGAGCAGCTCATGATAGTGTAGTGTAGTGTTCGATTGACCTTTTCTTTTGGGCTAATTAATTGCTTGAACTCTGGATCTAAAGACTAAATTTTTTAGGTTTTTATACGGGTAGAAGGCTTTTTAAATCTCAAGTTTTAATATTTTAAAATATATAATATTTGAAATTCTTATATATTCAATTCTAAATTGTTGTAATTGTAAATATGATATGTTTATTTTAGATAATGGGCATTAGTTGGTAACGTGACCCCACGTATATAAACACTATTGTAACTTTCTAGAACTTTGTAGAGTAAATTTTTGCACTCTCCTTTCTATTTTCTTCTCATTACTTTTGCTCAGTAACCTTTAATATCATTAGATAACGTGACGTAAAATTCTTTCCATTTGTACTTATATTATAGAACTAGAAATTACCATATTCGGCCACCAAGCATCCACAGAACAACAGTTCTCTCTTTCGTCAATCGTCATTCTCTCCTTACTGTCTAGTCCGAAACCATTTCTTTCTTTCTTTGTTGTTTCCTGGCCATTTGTGAAGTGTCCAGTAACTTGTTTCTCGGGCTTTCGAGTATGAATCTTCATGCCCTGAGCCACAAACATGTCAACACCTTAGCGGGGACTAGTTCGGGGTTATTTAAGGTGAGTGTTATGGGAATGAATGAAAACATTCTGAAGGCAAGGTCATTCAGAGAACTTGCAGATAGGGTTTGCGTAAGATCGAGCGAATGTTGGCAAAGACGAATATAATGTCATCCATGTTGAGGTAGGGAAGAAGAGTATAAGTTGTTCTCTTCTCTAAGAGGAAATAAAAGACTTTCGCCTTCCGATTGAAGGCATCACAGCCACCAGCCATAATAAAACCACCACTCCTTCATTTTGCTTGTGCTGAGTACATTCACAGATTAGACACAAAAAACATTGATTCAAATTTCCTATAAGCTGGTACATTTTTCGAGTTGAACGTACATGTACAATTACGAATTATCGGGCATTTTCAACAATCCAAATTAATTAAATAAAGTAAATAAGGAAAAGTGAGAAATTCATCTATCTGCTTACCATTTTGGTGTTAAAAAATAGGGACGAGATTTGATCCTATATGCAGCAGAATAAGAACAAAATTTTTAAGTACAAACTTAAAAAATGAAGATCATTTAAACTTTATAACATAATCAACATATAAAGCATAACTTTGTTGGAATTATGCTCATGACTCAATCGTTATGTAATAGATTGAACATTTTTATTTTGTAAATATTAACTTTGTTTAATAACATGGCAAATAATTATATTATCATATTATGTTTATTGCTTTTATTTTAATATGATAAGTCCTTGATTAAATTTATACACTTGCCATAATAATAGAGATTATGATAATGAGATTCATGTCCTTAGAGTTTAATCTAAATTTGTTCTTTATCATAGGATCATCAAATAAGGCCTTTAATGATCCGGTTAGATTAATATGTATGTAATAGTATCTATTGGATGGATATTAGTAGATCTCATTTACTAAGTTACATATATAG
>JAOQMS010043428.1:0-11816 GCA_027563885.1 Erythroxylum longipes
CATTAATTAGATAAATATTATTACATTATAAGTATTTATCGAATGTTTTTCCTTTTGTTTCAGAAAGAATTTTTTGGATTCTGAATTTGACGCGGTAATTTATAAAGTATGAGAGAGACGAGCATGTACACATTATCAGGACTTTGATACTGCAATACACAAGGCCGGTGTATGACCGCCTTGTATTTCTAAACAAATATAGAGTTATTGGCAGTATTATTGGGCATCACTTGAGGCTATATCTATTTCAAAGCGTAATTCTACCAATATACGTTAAGGAACGAGGGATAGAGTCTTCCTATACATACAAGAGAATCTATTACCCACCACGAGCATGCAGAGAGACTTGTAAGTATCTACACTTTACATTTATATTCTCATTTCTTTACTTTTTTGTGTTTCAACTTAATTTGATGTATGAATTTTGGAATAAAAATATATGTATTATGGAGAATTATAATGTTATAAATGTCTGGAATCATATATGACTGTGTTGTTGACTTGTTTTCTTTGTTCAATAGGGGGAAATATCATAAAAATAAAGAAAATTCTGCTGAAATTTTTATAAATTCTAGTTCACTTATAACGTTTTATTCTTATGCAGGAAAAGTTTATAGGCATGAGGCCTACACTCCGTCAGCTCTTTTTGCACAATTAATATTAATACTTAATAATTATCACTTACTAATATAAGCATTGCCTTCTAATAGGAACAAATACAAGAAAGCATTCAACAACAGTCTCAGCGTCTGAAGATGTTAACGAGACTTAAACCTATCTTTATATAGTGGATGGTAGGGGCTGTCGTGGAAGGATATTCGGCTTAAGTTCATTTGCAAACACATGTGATTCGTAATCTTCCATGTCTAGTACAGCAACATCTAGTAGGCAGTCCACAACTAATGAAGTCCAAGAGCTTCGGAGCACAGTGTAGACATTGATGGAGTACATAACTCAGCTTTGTAATGAAATGGATGAGTTGAAGGGGAGGGGTAGCGCCTCATCGCAGTAATCAGACCATCCTCACTCACCAAATTAATAGTGTATTTGTAGTCATTTCATTTGAACTACAAATACTTATTATGTATAGTTTAATGTTTTTATTATCAATTAACATAATTTTAACTTTATATCATCAATCAACTTTCTGTTTAAACAAATAAAATGTATAACAAATCAAATTGTTATGCACAAATAATTCATAACTGTTTAAATTATGCATCAACCATAAGAGTATCAAATAAAAGTTATTGATGATATTTTTTTTAAAAAATTTATGGTTAATTTATTGATGTAAATTTGTTGTTTCGTCAGTAAAATCAATTCTATTTACTGACGGAACACAACCAACTGTTGGTAATCAATGACGGAATAACCAATTTCGTCGTCAAATTTACCTTCAGAATTTACCGCAGAATAACCATCGGTACACTCATCGACGAAACAAAAAAAACCGTTGGTAACATTATAACAAACTTATCAATGGATTAGAAGATATTGTTGGTAAATATGCCAATGGAAAATATTTTTCCATCCGCATATTTACCGACGGTCAACCACAACCATCTATATATTTACCAATGGTATATTAAGTGTTCGTCGGCATATTTATCGATGGACATTCTATTGTTTGTCAGTAATAATTACCTATGGTTGTTTCTATGACGCCTTTGTCTGTCGGTAAATTTCGTCGCTAACCTGACTTAGCGACGAAATGTTTATATTTTCTGTCGATAATTTCTGTCGCTAAATAACCTTTTTCTTGTAGTGGATAGTGGCCGCATTTAGGTGCACAGAATTTTCATAGAGGCATATTATAACCCTCATCGCTTGGTTAGGGCATTAGCTCATAAGCTTATAAACATTAAGTTGCATGTTACCTTTCTAAAGTTGGTGATTTTTTTTTGGCTGTCGAAAGTGGTTCATACTTAATAGAAATATCATAGTAAACAAAATATGTGTAGGTTCATGGGTTTTTTCAATGTTGTGTAGTCATTGCTTCTTGGGGCTCTTTTATTGCTTTTCTTTTTCTTCCTGTCCAGATGTATATTCTAAGAGCTTCTTTTGGTCGCTTAGGTATATGATAATCCATTAAATGCCCCTGTAGATGGTCTATCACAATTAGTGAGTTATTTAGGTGTGACAAGAATTTAGAAAAATTACTGCTTATGAATAGTTATATTTAATTTCGATTTTAGCCTCTACGCCATCTAGAGGACCTACTAGAAGAGCTCACGACAATAGCTGTAAGTTGTGGAATTCAGGGTATAGATATGAAATATATGATTTGAATGAATTGTATACAGTTTGGCATTTTTGGAAATGATGTTGATAATTTGTAGAGAGTGAGCAACGTATGAATATTGATCTATCTCCATTTCATGATTAAAAAGTGAATCCCTATTTTCAGGGGATAATAATGAATGTAAGCAGTTCGTTGCTATGCTCTGTACATTCCTTTGTTTTGTTGTTTTGCTATTATTAAAAGCATTTCTTGTAATTATAAACAGGTTAAACCTTGTTTTAGATGACGAAGCGAGTATATGGTTCTAGTAGTAGGTAGTTGAGTACGTAGTATTTGTGGTTTATGAGTAGGACACACTTAAGAATGTCAATTTTGGCTCGACCCACTCTCCCCAGCCTGATTTTGGCCGGAGTTGACAGGGCTAAGGGTTAAAATTGTTTGGCCCGACTAGGCCACGACCCAAGTTCAAGCTGACCATGGCCAGCCCAACCAGTGGCCTAATCGAAAGGACAAAAACAACATTTTTTTTAAAAAAAAAAAATTAAGATGGGTCGGGCCCAAGCATTGACATCCTTAAATAAAGTAGAGAGTGTTCTTTGTTTATGAAATAGTTTGTTTTATTCAATCAAATTAATGGCAAGGATGGTGTCTATTTTTATCACTTTCCATAATTATACATTACAGATAAGAAAAATACCCTTTTTGAAAAAAGAGAGCACTATCAGAGAAAACATAAACACTTAAAAACGAAGTGAGTAGCACAGATCTGACGTGTCCATCTGCTTCAAGAAAGGACGAGTCCTCTAGATCTATTTGGAGATTCTTAATTCAATGGTGTATTCTCGGTCTTTGACAACGAAGCCACACTACCCATCTTTATTGTTGTTTGAGACATATGAGAAGAAGTTCGTTTAAGCTACGGTGAATTTGAATTATCAAGTTCAAATGAGCAACTCTCTGGTTAACCCCTCCATAGAAGATGAGGTGCTTCGTCGAACAAGGAAAAAATATAAACGTCATCGGAGCGATGTTGATAAGGTGATTGGGATGAATGAACGGGACCAATCAATGGCAGATGGAAGTGGCCAATTTGATCTGAAGGCCCATCGCATTTCTTATAAGGAGCGTTTAACGAGTCAGTCTTACGGTGCTTGGGAAGATTGGACAACTAGCTAGGAAGATGATGATATTATCATTGATGAAGAGGTTTCTGATTCAGAGGATGGAGTAGATGATGAATCAAAGGTGGTTTTTACAAAGGCTGAAAAACAAGCGCTACGAAGGCCATAGCGGAATGCTCTCATTGTAAAGCTCCTGGGAAAGGTACTGGGTTATAAGGTTCTCATTTCGTGAGTTATTCACATATGGCATATTAATGGAAACTACAAGATCATTGATCTGGGACAGGATTATTTTCTTCTTAAGTTTGAAAAGAAAAGTGATTATAAACATGTTTTAGACGGTGGTCCTTGGGTGATTAATGGGCATTATCTAACGATGAGACAATGGACACCCCATTTCAAGCCCACTTCCGATCAGATCAACTCCATTATAGGATGGGTTCATTTTTTAGAATTACCTTTGGAATACTACTCGACTCTGGCTTTGAAGAGAATTGCGTCAATGGTAAGGAAGGTGATTCGTATCGATTCAACTGCTTAAAGTGTAGTGCGTGGAAGCTTTGCTCGTGTATATGTTAAGTTAGATCTCCTCAAGCCTTTGAGGTCTTCTATTCTAGTTTGCAAATTTATCCAGAGAGTTGAATATGAAGGTCTTCAATTGATTTATTTCAAGTGTGGTAAATTTGGCCATAAATGAGACACATGTCCTGATGATAAGCAGGTGCCAAAAAGCAACGATAGAGGATTTGATCAATCTGATCAACATGACACAGCTGACGAAGTGACCAAAGTTAAGTCTTTGATGCATTCGACAACTTCACACCCTGATGAGAGTTCCTTCGAACCTTGGATGTTGGTCAACGTCGTTCTCGGCATCCATTGACGGGTGGAGCTAACAAAGGAAAGAATTCTATGGGGATTGATACTTGGCATAACTAGGGGAATAGATTTTCTGCGTTAGCAAATAAGTTTGACCCCGTGAGTTAAGGTACAGAAAAAATTGTCAATATAGGAAATCTGATGGTAGTCAATGAAAAATTACTTTCGCAGACGCCTAGGCTTGGCGTCCTAAAGTTTCTACTAGTATTCGGATTTCCTTTCCCGGATCTATTAATGGTAATGGCTTTAAAAGGCCAGAGGAAAAATTCGAAGCCTCAACTAAAGGGAAAACGGTTCTCTTTCCATCTACACGGTTCATGGAACCACCACCTGGCTTTCATTTTCAATCGGCCTCTTCTGCTGATGTGGTTTTTGAGGCTCAACGTTTAGATTCTCGAATTGGACCTTCCAAAAAGGGGTCTACCTCTTCCACTTTAGCACAGTCAATTATTAGCCCATCATATAGGCCTAATTTTGATATTTTACAATAAAACCCTATAGAGGTGTTCATTCCAGCTCAAGCTCAAGATGGCATTAAAGAGACCACTCTCTCTAATATTTTTTCCGCCGGTTCATCCTCCTTCATCTGTTATAGGAACCTTGGGTAGTTTTAGTGATACAACACTTATTGATCAAGAGGATAATGAAGATAATTCCATAGATGTGATGCTGTCCATTGCTGCTAAAAAGTAAGAAGATGACAAGGATGCAACGATGTATGGTTAAATTTCATTGTCTTCTGTTTCTCTATTGTTTATGATGATTCTTTTCTGGAACGTTAGGGGCGCTGCTAGCTCCATTTGTAAAAGGAATATCAAGGAACTTGTTAGAAGCTATAAAGTAGAAATTCTTATTGTCACAGAACCTCAGATCAGCAGAGGGACAACAAATAAGGTCCTTCGTAGGTTGAGGTTTGACAGGCATGCTAAAGTGGATGCAGTGGGTTTCTCTGGTGGTATTTGGGTGCTTTGGAAAAATTCAATTGGCAACATTCAGGTGTTTGAAATGGGTGGTCAGTTATTGACTATTCTTATTACGTCACCTAAAAAAGTTATATAGGGACTCATGGCAGTATATGCGAGTCCTGCAGCAGTTACTCGGCTGTTTTTTTGGGATTATTTGCAAGAGTTTTCAGATTTTGATGGACTCCCTTAGATTATTCTTAGAGATTTTAATCAGATTTTGTCGAGTGATGAAAAACAGGGTGGTAATCCGAAACCTTTACGGTGTCTTGAGGATTTTTGTAAGGTTGTTGCTAATCGAAAACTTATTGATCTTGATGCCCAAGGTTGTTGTTTTACTTGGTCTAATAGGCAATTTATATCCAGACTTATTCGAAGGAAATTAGACTGTGCCTTATGTAGTGTGGAATGGAGGCATTCTTTTCCTGAGGATTTTATGCATAATTTACCTCATGCTTATAGTGATCATTGCCCAGTTTTAGTTTCGTTTGAGAAAATGTTTGCTGCTAATCATTCTGCCAGGCCCTTTCGTTTTAAAGCTACATGGCAAACCCATTCTTCTTTTTCTCAGGTCCTCCTTGCTAGTTGGAATAATGATATTAGGCTTCATTCTAATCTTCACAATGTCCAGTTTACTCTTCAGCATTGGAATTCACAAACATTTGGGAATATTTTAAAAAGGAAACGTGTTCTGTTCGCTCTCCTCTATGGCACTCAGAGAGCAGTAAAATGTACTCCCAATTCGTTTCTTTTTTACTTGGAAACAAAGTTGAGTGCTAAGTATAATGAGGTCTTTAATCAAAAGGAATTGTTGCGGTTTCAAAAATCAAGAGAGAATTGGGTTCAACTTGGTGATTGTAACACACGTTTCTTCCATACCACTACCTTAGTACAAAGGAACAGGAATTGGATTCATGTGATTAAAGATGGGACTGGTAATTGGATTTGGGACGAAGTACAAGTCCGAGAGACTGTTCTTAATCATTTTTATTAAGTATATTTGGCTAAACCTTTGCAGTTAGATTTTCGACAGGTTTGTCCAAGGTGTTCACAGCCAATCGTGGAGCGTTTCCTTTTGGATATTATTCGTATTTCCCAAACTGATGAGGTCCATGTAGTTTTGAAACAGATGGCCCCCTTCAAATCTCCTAGTCTGGATGGTTTTCAGGCGAGCTTCTATCAGGATAATTGGCCCAATGTGGGAAATTCTTTAGTTTCCTTCGTCCAAGATGCCTTTATAAGAGGGAGTTTTGATGAAACTCTAAGTCGTGTGTTAGTTTGCGTTATCCCTAAAATTGATCATCCGAAAATGGCTGCTCAGTTTCGTCCAATTTCTCTATGTAATGTTTTGGTAAAGCTCATGTCCAAGATCGACTAGAGGTACTTCAGATAATATTATTCTTGTTCAAGAGACTATTCACTCTTTCTCTCAAAAGAAAGGGAAAAGTGGTGGCTTGATGATGAAGATTGATTTGGAAAAGGCTTATGATCGTATTGATTGGGAGTTTTTAAGATGGGTTCTTTAAGATGTAGGATTTCCTTTTACCATTGTGTCTCTTATCATGTTTTGTATCTCTTCTACAATGATGAATTTTCTTTGGAATGGGGAAGTCACTAATTACTTTAAACCGTTTAGGGGTCTCCGTCAAGGTGACCCCTTGTCTCCTTATATTTTTGTTTTATATCTGAATAAGCTTTCTTGCTTGATTGAACAGGAGGTAACAGTGGGTAACTAGAAGCCTATCACACTGTCAAGCGGTAGGCCTGTTATTTCTCATGTGATATTTGCAGATGATTTAATTTTGATGGGCAAAGCTTTAATTAAATAAAGCAAAACCATGATCGAAAGTTTAGATAAATTTTGTGCCTTTTTAGGTGAAAAGGTTAATGTTGCTAAGTCTAGCTTTTTTGTTTCCTTGAACACTGCCAAGACAGTAGTAGACGGTATTCAACAATGTACAGCCATTGCTCCATGTGTTGATCTTAGATTGTATCTTGGTGTTCCCTTTCATATGTAGCATGTTTGTCAACAAACCTATGACCATATCCTAACAAAGATCAAGAACAAATTGAGTACTTGGAAGGCTGATCAACTCTTGCTTGCTGTTCGAGCCACTCTTGTGCAATCTGTCACTAGTACCATGGCTATGTATACTATGCAAACCACGAGGCTTTGTATCCAAAGAATTTTGACTCTCTCAATAGGAAATTTCTCTGGTGGTCAACGGCTAACAAACAGAAAGTGCCACTTCTTAGGTTGGATATGGTGTGTCGTCTAAGGAAGGTGGCTTGAGTTTTCGAAAAACTACAGATATGAATTTGGTTTTGTTAGCTAAACTTGGTTGGAAACTTGATACTAATGATAGTAGTTTATGGGCTTGTGTTTTAAAGGCTAAATATTTTCAAAGCTCCACCTTTTTGCAGTAAAAAATTAAACCTGTTGCTTCTTATACTTGGAGGAGCATTTGTGCTAGTAAGAATATTGTCAATTAGGGTTGTTGAAGATTGGTTGGGTGTGGTGATCAAACATCCTTTTGGTTTGATAAATGGCTTGATAACTCCGATTTGGCCTCGTTAATTGATCCAAATTCCCTGCCCCCTTTGCAAGATGCGAAAGTCTCTAATTTCTTAAACAACGAAGCTAATTTTAGGGATATTGTACACTCCTTCCTCGAGAAAACCCAAAATCTTCTTTCTCTTTTCATGCCTATTCGTGTAGAAAAGGACAGAGCTATTTGGTTTACTTCTCCCTCTGGTGTGTTCTCGGTGAGTTCAGCTTATAATCTTCTGCTTAGGACATCTCCAGCAAATTTCAACTAGAATTTAGTGTGGAAGAAGAACTTACCCCCTCACATTAAGTTTTTCGTGTGGCTGGTAGTTCATAACTAATTGTTAACACGTGGAGCTTGTGTTCGATGCCATATCATTACTACAGCCAATTGTCCAAGATGTGACGACCCTTGTGAATCAATTTTACATTTACTTCGAGATTGTCAGGAGTCACAAGTCATCTGGTCCTCTTGGCTCCACAGTCGTCAGTTAAATGTTTTCAATTCTTTATCTCTTGTTGATTAGATTCGTGATAATTTTTGCAACTCTTCTTTTATTGTTGCTAATAATATCAACTAGGCTAACATTTTTTGTTATACCTATTGGCATATATGGAGTTGGCGTAATTGTGTTGTTTTTGATCCAGACTTTGTCTGGCCCCCTATGCTACTTATATCATTTGTTCAAGTGTATGGAATTTTCGTAGATATAGCACGATGCAAAAGGCCTTGGTGATGAAGCAGGATATGCTCATTGCTGGGAGTCCACCACCCACTAGTTGCATCAAAATTAATGTGGATGCATCAGCACTCACAAATTTGGGAGACACAGCGATTAGGGCCTTGCAAGGAACGCTGAAGGAAGATGGCTGTTTAAGTTTGTAAGGAGACTCGGTTGGGGGAACATTACAAGAGCTGAATTGTTCAGAATTTATTATGGACTACTTTTGGCTTGGGATCGAGGCTTCTGAAATGTGTTTATTGAATCAGACTCTCTTTTATCCGTTAACAAAGTGAATGATGACCTTTGGCCTACAGATCAATTCTATCAAATTATTCATGCTTCTAAGGAACTTCTTAGCCGACCTTCGTAGTGTCGTGTTGTGCATACTTATCGCAAAGCAAATATGTGCGCTGACTACTTGGCTTTTTGGGCTTACGAAGGCAGTTTTGATATTACTCACCTTGATAATCCCCCTGGACAACTCCACCATTTTCTTCAGGAGGATCTCATGGGTGTTGCTCGGCCTAGGGCTGTCCTTATTTGCACCTAGCATTCTTTGATTGCTCCCTTGTACCAAAAAAAAAGGATCCTTTTCTTTCCTTTGGCTCTTTCTCGTAACATCCCACATGTCTCCTTTTCAATTTTCTCTACATAATTGATTATTTTTTTAAAAATTATTGCAATATATATATATATAACTTAAAACATTTATTTCAGATATGTATATACATAATAAATGTTTTAAGTTAATCCCAACTATATACTTTTGTAAATTTAATTGAAAGAAGAAATAACAAAATACTGGCTTGGCTTGGTTAAAGATTTATTTATAGTGCTAAATAACTACAAGACTTTGGTGTATATAGCAAAAAGGGGCTTCTGTTTTGGGAAACGCTAAGACACCCATATCGTTGGCTATCGCCAAGCCTACCTTTAACTTTTTCCTTAGTTCCACTAGAAGAAAGAACTTATACCTGATCTTCTTCTTTATTCCTCATTAACCAGAACCTTCTTCTTCTCTGCAACTGAGCTGTCGCAGCCATCATCTCTAATGCCAACCATTGCGCACGATGGCTCATGTTCATTTTTCTCTATTATTGTGCTACTAACAAGGCTATTGTTGACGTTCTCTCGTCCAGGCTCGTGTTTCAGTATCTTTATCTCATTACCCCTGTTGACCGTTGCCTAAGGTTGATTCTACCGCTTGATGCTTCTTTAGGTCTTAGCTAATCTCTTTCTTCTATGTTAACCGGTCTATTTTAGCTTATGCATTTGCTTCTTTAATTTGAAACTTATTGAATTAATTGAGATACTACCATATATCAAATGAGATTGATTTCTTATTAATTTTTAGATTAGTAATCATGTTTTTTTTTCTTGTTCATTTCATAAAGCTTATAGTTTTATTAGTATGATTAGGATATCGAAACCTAAACAACTGGGTTCTATTGTCCATGTAGGAAGTTATATTAATTCTAGTTTTTGTATTGCGCCTTCTGATATTCTTAACACCAATGTTTTAAAAAATGGACCGGTCATTGAACCATTCGAAGGAAAGGTTTAAGGTTTAGAGGTTCAACCGGTAGTGAACCGCTGTAAAACCAGTATATAATAAATAAGAAGTAAAACTTATAAGAATAAGTAAAAATAAAATATTTTATTGAAATAAAAAATACACCAATGTCTATTATTATATAATGAAATAATAATAAATAAATATGAGTCTAATATAAAACTTAAAATAACAATAAAATTCAAAATTGAATTTCTGAAGGAGGTTGTATCTCATCATCATCAAAAGCTCCAAATTCTTTAATGCTATTTAAATATTCGTAAGCTATGCTTTCATCTAAAGTATTTGCATCAATTTCTCCTACTGCATTAAAATAAATTACAAATTAGTACTGTATGAAATTATCCTCAATTGTAAACTTGTAATATAGTATAATTTTAACTTAAATATGATCAAAATTGATATGAACTAACCATCAGTAGATGTTCTTAATTCATTCGTTGTGACATACCCATTTTCTTCATAAATCGTCTTTTCAAGTTCATTATAATCAAGATCAGGTGATGGTTCTTCTTCTTCGATTCAAAAATCAGTATGTTCAATACAAATATCAACTGGATCATGTGTTCTCTTCTTACTAAGCACTCTAAACACATAATGGAGAAATTATAAAGTCAATAATAAAAATAAAAATATTAAAATAAAACAAAAATATAAAATACATGTTCTTCATTCTCAAATTATAAGTAACATAAACAAGGTCATTAAGTCTTTGATGTTCCAAGCGATTTCATTTCTTTGTATGGATACGTTCAAAAACACTCCAATTACGTTTACAACCTGATGTAGAAGTTGTTTGACTAAGTAACCTAATAATGAGTTTTCTCAATGTTGGAGCACTGTCACCGAATAATCTCCACCACTCATCTGTATTTTAAATTAATAGTTATGATAAATAAAAATATATATTATTAATAAGTCAATAATGAATTAAAAGTATAAAACATTAAAACTTACCTGGCTGCATTTTTTTCGTCATAAGTTCTCTCTTTGCTGATGATCTAGTAAAACTCCATAAACCTTCACGATACAATTTAATTTCATTTATCGCTTGTGATCTCTTTCAATAGAGAAAACACCTTTGCTTTCAATCACATCAAACAAATCGCCCATAATATTAATTATATGTGCTTCTCCACTATATAAGCAATGAGGATTGAGAAAATAAGTTGCTAAGTGGATCCTTTGAGTAAGATGCTTATCCCATCGTCGATCAATAATATCTATATAAGGATTTTATAATTTCTCCTTCCTTTTAAAAAGATTTATAATTGTTTTGTGAGCTCTATACATAGCATCATATATATACCCTAAAGATGGCTTCTCATCTGAGTCAACAATCCTCAACAACTCTATAAGCGGAGCCACAATCTTCACAATGATCAAGCAAGCATCCCAAAATTTATTATTTAGAATAATAACACAAACTTCTTTTCCTTTTTCACACTTTGATAATTTATGACTTGAAAAGTGTTTACTTGTCATCAAATTTTGAAGTAGTTGCTTATGCTGATAAACACTTTTCCAAGTAATAAATGTAGTTACAAACCTGGTAGCAGCGGGACGCTCGATCTCAACCCAATCTTCTTGCTTTCTTAACCAAGACAAAAATGTGACATGATTATACACAAAAATTGTGATCGTAGATGTGCATGAAGTAAGGCTAGAAATATTATCCATACCACTAATATCTTTTAAAATAAGATTTATACAATGAGCAGCGCATAGAGACCAATAAATATGCCCATACTTTGATTGTAATA
>JAOQMS010043429.1:0-11815 GCA_027563885.1 Erythroxylum longipes
CCCTAAGATCAAATGGGTTCCCTTAAACCATCTTCTTCCACATTCATTCCCAACACAAAAACCCATTTTCTCTACTTTCGACAAGAAAGAAAGAAAAACTTAAACAAGCTTGATTCCTTCTCTTCTTTCTTTCTTCTTCTTCCCTAGCTTTTTTACACGACTTTCTTCTCTTCTTCTTCTCTCTTATTTTCGTTTTTTTTCACTCTTCTCTCCCTTATTCACGTTTTTCTCCTTCTATTATGCAAGACAACACTTTGTTCTTCCAATTTTACCCTTAATGAATGTAAAAAGTCATTTTTGCCCTTCCTTTTATGCTTTATGACTCTTAAACATAGTAACATGCCAAAATTTCCCTCATACACTCTTAAAACATTAATTTCACTAACTAGTGAAATAAAATCCTACTAACATTGAAATAAATAATTAAAGTCCAATAAATAATTCTATTATGACCTTATAATTCATTCTAAGGCAAAAATTCAAATTATATGCTTATTCCATAAACTATCATGCTTAATTCAACGAAAAATTTTTAGGGGCCAATAACATAAATATCAAGACTTTATTCTTATAAAATAAAATATTGAATTAAATGTGCTACAACCTACGAACAGTTTATAGGTAACAAACCCTACGCGGAAATGAGTTCACGAGTTCGCGTGACACAGTTTGTGAAGCTCAATGTACAATAGCTCTTACTATTTCCATTAGAAGACCTATAGGATACAAAATCCTAATCAACTTCCTTCTACTCATCTCTTTAATAAATTTCATCACTAATAAATTGTAAGTCTTCTTGTTAGGCATATTATTCTAGAGCATTTGTAACAGTTCGCCTGATGTTGCAAGAAAAGTCATATACTTTACTTCAACATTTGCATAAGTTAGACAGCCTCCAAAGTATAACTCTTGCATCATGTTATTAACTGAAATAACATGTGTTAGATCTCCAGGCATTAAACGCATGTTAACTAACTGTACATACATGCTGCCAATACATCTCTTCTGTGCCTCACATCGAATAAGCTTAGGCGTCCGTTTAATAATAGGCATCTTCCTGAAAATCAAAATTTCAGGAATTAGAAAAGTGCAAATTATTTTGTCTAACACATAGCGAACTTATGCTCATAGAATGGAAACTATTTAATTCTATTAGCAATTTATTGAACTAATCAAATTATACTATTAATTCTAATCAATTAGAAATTTTATTTCTAATATAATCATATTCAAATATGAACATGTCATATCGAATTAGAAACTTGTTTCTAATTTAAATTATAATTGAACTAATCAATTTACCTTGGTTTCACTACAAACTAATTTCTAATGAAACTCCTATCTAATTTCAACTAAACAAATTAGTATTGATTTAATTAGAAAACATTTGTCTAATTTTAATTCAACGAAAATAAACTTATTTCTAAGTTTATTTTAACTAAACAAAATAGTTTAAATTTTATTTATTATAAAAACTAATTTATTTTAATTAGAAACTAATTTAGCTAAATTAATTAGTTTATGCAATCCAAAACTATCACAAGCTTATTATCATATTGGATCTCTAGCTCAAAGCCTTAACCCATTCTTGGTTATTACGAGACATATATCCAAAAACTATAAAAATGTCAAATGTGAGTGCTTCTTTCACGCTTGACATTTTAGTCCTCATTGTTTGGACTTTGAATGACGGTAGTTTTGTTCACATAGGACAAAACATAAAAGACATTTGTTAAACGAATAAGTTTTGAAACATGAAAAGCCACGTGCTTTTTTGTTTATTTCAAGAAGAAGTCGTCTTCTTCCTTCTCTTCTCTGCGGATTGTTCTCTGGTTCTTTTGTTTTTTTCTTTTCTTTTGTTATTTCCTGCACTCATTACTTCTCTCTCTTACACCCATTCCAGAAATATACAGGCATTTACAATGGATGTCAGTAATCTATTTTTATACCGAGTATGAACTTTAATATACCAAAATCCACCAAAAACAGTATATCTAAAACCAACGGGAAGCATACGATGGGTTAATCTAAAATTCGTAAGTATGCATATATATATATAAAAAAACAAACCTATGCTCCGATATCAATTTTAGACTAAGATAAAAACACAGAACATCATCACATAGATCATGTTAAACAAGATCGTTTCATATGCATATAAAAACAGAAATCACATACTTAGATTCTTATTGTAGTTCCACTGGTTAAAGAACTTCTGTTAAAAGTTTTACTGTAAAGAATCTTTTTACTACTTTTACTGTTCTTCGTGTAAAGACCATATAAAAGAAGAAACACACGCTGATCTCTTTGATGTTGTTCATTCTTTGGTTTTTTACATTCAAACAAAACGTAACTACCTTTCGTAGTTATTTGAAGAACATTGACCAAAAAATATTTAACTAATTAACTAAATCAATACCCGTATGTTTGACAATTTAAATTTGACAAATTTTTATAGTTTATAATTGGAAATTACGGAAGACTCATGCCACGGACTAAGGACGTGAATTTTTCACCCTTGAATTTGGAATAAAATATCATGAAATTAACAAAAATTGAGAATATGATCTAAAATTGGATTTAGGACACAACAAAGAAAAACACACCACGTGGCTTAATTCCCAGCCTGTTTTGAGCTCAAACTGGACTCTTCTTTCAAAATTGTGACATACACAAAAGGAGAACATTTAAAGTTGATGTATCAAGTAATTACACAAAGTGTTCATTTAACCCCAAATTTAATTTTTGGAGTCCCGTCTAACTTCAAAATTCAATTATGGGAAGGTTCATTAGACATTAATAATGCACGTAAAAGTTCAATTATATATTTTGAAAATGGGCCCAAACTAGATTTGAAGTGAGAAATTGGATTTATAGGTGGATCTGTTGACGACTGATTCGGCTACTTTGCAAAACCTTTTGGGCATCCCAGATTTTACTTAATTTTACCAAGACAGAGAAATGTTAAAGGTGGTCTCAATCGAATTACAACAGATGGTTTGAAGCGAAGATAGCCTTCCGTTATACGGCATTAGCATAAAATTCATTTTTGTTTTAGTTAGACGCAGAGTTACAGTAACTAGTTAGCACAAAATATAACCAGGGAACTTTTTTTTTATAGTCACAAAAATTGTAATTGCAAAAAAAAAAAAGGTAGCTAATGCCCTACAGCCAATCAGCAGGTTAAAGTTTACTACAATCATTTAAAGTTGTTTTTTTTAATCTTATACATGCATAGATATATATGATAAAGTTCATATGATAAATATATATCAGTGATAAAATTACAGTAATAGTATAATTATGATATTTTTATTACATTTATGTATTATAACTAAATTATTTATTGTCATTGTTCTATTAAGATTGGATATTAATAGAACGTAAAAAAAACAAGTATATGTATGTTTTTCCTTTTGAAAGAAGTTGTCAATCTTATAGACTAAAATATGAAGGTACATGAATTTATGTGAGTGCTTATTAGAGAATAAATTCACTGAACTAATTTAATATGAATCCATTTGGATCATTATTTATATGTCTATGAAAATTCTCATCGTGATTATTGTATGCGTAATCTTTTGACTTGAGATTTCTAAAGTTACTTCATATAAAAATTGTTATATTTTGATACAATTTATAACCTATTATAGTTAAAGATAGCTCAGTCGGTAGTTATTGGATATTACATGAACCATATAGAGGTAGTTGAGTGACTAATGTATAATTCACTACTCTAAAGTAATTAGAGAGAATGTTTTAATCAAATTATTTTTTATTGTAAAGTTTTAGAAGCTTTATGATTAAATATAAAATATTTGATAAATAAAGATTAATATAAGATATTGGATCTTATTTGACGTAGTTGTAATTATAATTAACATCTAATTAAAATTAAATTTTAATTTTAATTAAATTACTAAAATGTATAAAACCTATTATAAATAGTGTTAATTTCTAAGGGAGCTCGCATTCCTTGCCTAACTCTCTCTATGATAGTTGTAAAGTTCTCTTAACTTTTTTCTATGAATATCATTAGAGGCTGAACACTTATGTGGCTACAGTGATTGAGATATACCGATTTCAAAACGATTTGAGAGATACGACAACAAAAGGATTAAGCTTCGAAATACGATATAAATAATGATTTATCTCCCAAATGGACTATACTGTCAGACTGTAGCTATTCTGAAAATTGCTCTTTCATGTTGTTGTAATTGAAGTGTACAAACCAGGATGTAGAGCTCAGATTGAGTTATCACCTTCATTCTTCTTCCTCGTCTTTGCTCCTCCGGCTAAAGCTCTATCTTGTTCTTCTTCAACCTTATCCATATGTAAATCAGTCTCTCTTTCCTTTAGCCTTCTTACAACACCTACTTCAGACCAGGGGTAGTGTTGTCCTTCCCTCTCAAAACCTTTTCCTGCCCTCTTCATATTACTATTTCCAGACCAACATTTCCTTCTCCATTCTCTGCATTGCTGTTTCCTTGCCAAAAGCAGGCTTATTCCTCACAATGTCTGACCTCACACCTCCCAGCTTCGCTAATTTTCCCCTTTTACTTTCATGCAATTCACCATCCTCCTTTGCTGAATCACCCCAGATCTACCACTTGCTAACACAAAACCTAATATCCATTCCTCTTCATCCTCATCCTCTATCAAGACGCCTGTTTTCCATAACCTTATGGTCTTTGCTCTCAATATCTGAAGGCAGTCATCCACCTCAGTTACTCATCCAAACCCACCCAAACCAGCCACAACAGCTTACTAGAACATTGACATAACTAGGAGAACTTGGAAACAGGTTGTAGGAGAAAGCTCTGAATCCTCTCTTTTCTACAGCCTCCCTGTGGAAGTTGATGGGAAGTTAATATGGCCCCAAGTCTTGACATCTTACAAGAGGGAGCAAAAACTTAGGAAGCAATGATCATTAGCTTCTTTATGGATAAATGCCTGCCTTTTCCTATAATACAAGCATGGGTTTAAAGAAATTGGAAAGGAAGAGGCATTTAAGAGGTAATATTAACAGAAAATGATAACATCAATTTTATATTAGCTCAAATCAGAGGCTCAAAAAATGATAGAAAAAGGTCCATGACACATCTCAAGCTTCCACTATTTCTCCGAAATTGGCAGCCTAGTATAGAACTAGAGAAAATTAGAGTTAAGAACATAACCCTATAGGTTCCACAATATTCCACTAGAATATTGAACCACTAAGGGCCTAAGCTTGTTAGCTAGCTATTTGGGAAAACCAATTTGCATGGATGAGAATACAGCTTTAAGGAAAAGAGTTGTTTATGCTAGATTATGTGTGAGCATGGATATTTCAAAGAAAATGAAAGATTATATTTCCATTTTAAGGTTGGCAGAGGGAAATTGTATAAAGGAGGATAAAGTCATGGTTACTTATCATTGGAAACCTTCCTTACAAGCTCAGGGAAAAACATGGAAACCAATAGGGAAAGTTTTTGTTAGGGGAGATCATGGAGAATTGATGGGGCTAGATGAGAATAATACAGAGGGGAAAATAGAAACTAAAGAACTTGAAGTACAGAAAAGGATATCAGTGGATCAAGAATTAGATATTCAAGTAGATAGAAATCAGCCCTATGTGGCTAAGGGGAATCAAACTGAACATAATGTCAAGGATCAATAGCATATACGGTTGGTAACAAAAAATATGATAGCACAACAAACATAGGGAGGGGCAGAAATGGATAACTGTATTATAGATAAAAAAGAGTTGCATAATGGAAATCCCTCAGAATTTCAGCAACAAGCTGCCACCCAAGGGTCACAACAATCAGATCTTTTACTTCAGGTGAAAAATCAAGGGGAAAAGATGGAACAAGTATAAACTAGAAAGAGTAATCGGAGCAGTAAGAAAAGCTCGAAAGGTAAAATTATTATTACATGACCTTTCTAGTTTGGAATGTTAGAGGAATAAACAACCTTTTGAAACTCAATGCCTTGAAGGAGTTTGTCGACATGAGAAGCCTAAATTATTTTGTCTTTTAGAAACAAAAATCAGACTTGTAAACCATAATAAATTAGATTGTTTTGGAGTTAATGGAAGATAAAAATCCAATCACTAGTACCATAGGTATGGAAGAATCATCATAGTCTATGATGAGGAGTTTATAAAGGTGGAGGTTTTGGAAGCAAGTGAGCAATTTATACATACAAAATTAACTTTCACAATGGAGCATACTTTAGTGTTGGCTACCTTTGTCTATGGTCATAATACTTCATTTCAAAGAATGGACCTACAGAATTATATGAGAAGACTTAAAGGAATAGCTAGTGGTCCATAGATCATAAGTGGCAAAATGGAAGAAGGGTCTTAGCATAATGCAAGGGCTAGAGACTGCTAGCCATCAACTCCCACTCTTACAGAAATCATTGGCAGATAATCCTACTGATGAGATTATTCACAACTCTTTATTAAGACAGCCGTACAGAATCAACCGGATTAGGGAAGGAGACAGATGCACTAGGTTTTTCTTCAATACCATTAAGGCTAGGAGAAATGTCAGAAGGATCACTTCGATAAAAAAATTAAGGGAGATTTTGTATGAGCAAACTGAAATTGCTCAAAATGCTTTGAAACACTAACAAAAGGTTCTAAGATCTAAGGGTAATACTAGCTCTTACAGTGTAGAGCTCAAGAAGTTTATTTTTGCAAAAATTCCTAAAGTTTATTTTTAATCAGGTAGGTCACAGATCAAGAGATAGAACCGGTAGTTTTTAAAATGAATGGCTCAAAGGCTCCAAAACCAAATGGGCTGAATGGTTTCTTTTATCAGAAAACTTGGAATACAATAGGAAAATTATGAAAGAAACAGTTCATGAATTCTTCAAAAAAAGAGTAATCCTCAAAGAGATCAACAAGACTTCCTTTTTCTTGATCCCAAAAACTCATAACACTACTACATTGAGTGATTTTAGGCCTATCTCGTACACTAACTTCAGCTACAAGATTATGGATAAAATACTGGCCAACAAACTGAAAGTTGTGCTACACTACATCATTTGTAAAAATCGAGGAGCATTCTTAAGCAAATGGAATATTAGGGACAACATCCTAATTTTGCAGGAACTTCTGAAAGGGTACAAAAGAGGCAAATCCCCTCAAAATTTCATATTAAAAGTAGATCTCAAGAAAGTTATGGGTTTCCCTCTGATTTTTAGTAATTGGATAAAATAGTGTATTTCTACGGTTTCTTTTAGGATTATGATCAATGGGAGTCTACTGAGTTGTTTAAAGGCAAAAGGGGACTTAGGCAAAGGGATATTCTTTCCCTTTACCTATTTCTAATCTGCATGGAGGCTCTTACCCTCATGCTGAAATATAAAATCTCATCGACTCCAGATTTCAAGTTCAATAACAAGTGCAAGTTGCTTTCACTAACCAGCTTATGTTTGCCAGATGAAGATGATATCCCCTCAATTACGGTATTAATGAATACCTTGTAATGTTTTAAGGAGATGTCGAGATTGAGCATCAATTTTCAAAAAAGTTACTTCATCTTATCGAAGAGTGCTGCACACCTAGATAATTCTATATCTCTTATGACTAGAATGGGTAATCAAGAGCCTTCTATCACTTATTTGGGCATCCCTATCTCTTCGAGGAGGCTTAGATTTAGAGAATGCCTACCCCTTATTGAAAGGATACAGCGAAGATTAGATTCATGGATAAACAAAACGTTATCCTATAGTGACAAACTTCAGTTCCTGAAGTCGGTTATTATGTCTATGAATACTTATTGGTGTTCCCATATTTTCCTTTCCAAGAGGTTGATCAAAACTGTGGAAAAAATGTTGAAACAATTCCTATGGAGTAAGGGGAAAGGAAAAAGAGGGATGGATAAGGTCAGTTGGACTCAAATTTGTCAGCGTAAAGCAAATAGAGGACTAGGTTTTGAGTCGATTGGCAGAAGCAAGAAATGTGACCGCAAGGTTACATATGCTAAGTTTTAATATTTATAACCTCGATAATACTACAAGCACACGGGTTGTTCGCGTAGTACTTAAGGTATTAATCCTACAAGGAGGAGTAATCTAATCCTAAAATCTAAAGATTGACTCAAATTTGCAAAAAAAATCCAAATAACAAACTAACGTAGAAAATTAATCAATCAAGATATCAATTGTAAGAATTAAATTCAAAAATTAAAGATAAGACAACAATTTTGCACAACCCAATCAATAATCAACCTAGGAACTACCAATTCAGAGACAGGGGGTTTTAATATGACTTTAATGAAAATCTAATTGATTATGAAATTATCGAATTACTGAGTCTAGACGATCCTAAGGTAGATTACTCTCTCTTGAGTTATAATCTTTAACCCTAATTTATAATCCTTAATTTAAATTATGGAATTAAAATCTCTCGATTTCCAATTAACTCAAAACCTAAATCAGTTTTGAATTTTTCTAATAACCTACCGGAAGCCTATGCTTGATCTCTCATTACACAATTTTACAAGTTTGATTCAATTCTTATCTATCAAACCACCTAAATATTGTTAGCCCAATTTGATGATATTCACTCAGTTCACCTGCTTAGTTTATTACCAAATTATTAAAAACAGAACTTGAATCACAAATAACTCAATAAAAACACAATAAATCAAACCTTATTAATATCAAAGATAAAAAATCTTAAAGGTGAGTTTAGATAATATCAACATTCAACAACACCTATTCTCAACTACTACCCCAATTCTATACATCAATAAATTTGAAAAATACTATTGGAATGGATTAGTGGAGGCAGCAACTGCGGGAAACCACCTATTCCGGGAAGTACTTCGCTTCAAGCTTCTTCTCCGTGTCTCTCTTCCTTCGTCTCCTTCCTCAGATCTCTCGATAAGCTCTCTAGGGTTTCAGAATTGGCTGATGCAAAAAGGTTGCTCTTCTGTTTTTTAATGTTCTATTTATACCTTGAAAGCACTAGGGTTGATGTGGGGTCAAAACGATTCGAACATTCCCTCGAAACTTGACATTTTTAGTTGTTTTCGTATCTGCTCGATGTAGGCCACAATTGTCGCCAGCGTCTACCCCTTTCTGTTACGATTGTGGCCCAAGTGCCACAGTCATGACATGGTTCAGACCTCTCTGTCACGATTATAACCAAAGTGTCACGATCGTGGCTTGGGACGTGGTGGCTTATATTTCTCTGTCACGATCATGGGCCTTGGTTTCAGCCTGAAAGTCTTCGAAACTTCTCCTTTCTTTGCTGTTGACCCTAAAACACTAACAAACACATCAAAGTACCTCAAAAATATAACATTTAAGCTCAAAGACTCATACTAACCCATAAAAATACTTAAACACATAAACTAACACAATTAAAACATAAATACACACTCAACACTTAAATTAATACTAAATACCTAACAAATGAAACCCTAAAACGTAATGCAAATCATAACTATCAAAATGCTTATTGTTAAAAAGATTATGGTGTGAGAAGGAATCATTATGGGTTAAATGGGTGCATACCTATATATTAAGGGATGGAAGTCTACAACAATTAGACCTAAAGACAGTTTTTCATGATTCTTTAATCAAATTCTTAGACTGGGGGAGGAATTACAACATCAAATTAATTGTAGGATAAGGACAGGGGATAGAATTTCCTTATGGTATGACAATTGGATAGGTCAGGAAGCTCTAATTGACCATCCGATCACTAAGGATACTTAGGATAGTTTTTTTAAAAAAGCTAAAGTCTAAAAATTAATTGCTAATGGAAACTGGGATCTTTCCTAAAAGGAGATTAGATCTATATAGATACTACAGTATCGAAACAATGAAGGAGAGGATACATACTTTTGGAATGAACTAGCAGTAATGGACATAACAAATATGCAAACAAAACAACTAAAGTATGGGACAAACCCTACAGTTGGATGGAGTAAACTAATTTGGAGAAACATTATCAAGACAAATGCTAGCTTCTTGAGCTGGTTAGACATGAAGGATAGACTAAGCACTACGAAAAGTTTAAAATGCCTCTCTTCCCCTAAAAAATGTATCCTTTGCAATCTACATAAAGAGGACAGGGGCCATCTATTTTTTAGTTGTGAGTTTTCTAATAGAGTATGGAGGCAAGTCACATCTCTATATACACTCAATAGATATCACAACAATCTAAATGACATTATCCAAGAGATACTACTGAACCATGCACCCAAACACGACAAGGATGTTTACATGGTAGCCCTTATAACATGTATTTAGGAGATCTAGAGGGAGAGGAATAACAAAAGATTTGCGGAAAAGGAAAGAGGCATACTTGCCGTAACGGAAATAACCTTTAATAATATTAGAGAACAACTAATCATAAACTAGATGGAGAAGAAATGCAGCTAGATACTAGCTATTTCTTTGCTTTAACGAGAATCCAAGTACATAGAACAGTAAATTCCTATAATCTAATCTAGCCAGATACCACACATATAACAGTTCTGCATGAATCTGAAGTTGGATTCTTACCTTATGGAGTCCCTCCTCCATGAGATCTTTACATTAGACCCCTCGCGGGTGCTGAAGACATGCAGTTGGGAGAAGTGAGAGAGTAGTCAGAGCTCAAACATATAGGAAGACCCATCGAGTATTCCTAATAAGAAAAAATGAGTGAAGACAAAAAGAGAAGATGAAGTTATAAAGATCAAACCATAAAGTTCTTACCTCCATAACCATCTGGAGTCGCTGATGACTAAGATTTGGAGCCCTAATTCTAAAACTTCTGGTGAAACTTTAAAAGGGGGATTTTTGTTAACTTGTTTTAGGAAGATCCAAGAATACATGAGATGGCTTTGTTCACGGTGATGTTTCTTAGATTACAATGTCATTTGGTGTTTGTTTTGATATCCTATTAGTAAGATAATGGATGTACTAAAATCCTGTCTTATTTAATTCATTTTAATTTTTCAAAAAACATGATTTTTACTTTATCATAACTCATGTGTTTATCATTTTATAGAATTTAACTGATCTTAGATTTTCAAGAAATAAAAAGTAAAAAGGTTTCATAATTATTCTATTGCATATAAGATTGGATCTTGTCTTAAATTCCTAAAAAAAAACTTTAGCTATAGTTATCAAAAGAGAGAAAAATAAAAGCCAAGAAGAACAAGCAATTGACTTGAATGCTTTCTACAATAAAGACAGAGCATCATAAGCAAAATTCAAGAGCATGCGGGGGATCTATAATCAGGCAAAGGGGACATGGAAATGCATCCTTTTCCTACCCTTTCATGTGCACTGTATTAGGAGAGTTATTAGCCTATGATAAGGAAAAGGAAACAGTGAGATATAAAATTTAGAAATATGACAATCGGTCTTTGCTACACATGGAAGTGGTCTCAATTATTAGTCCATGCAACGTCTTTAAGTTTCATTTGGGTAGAATAATAATATTGCCAAATCAAAGCAACAACATTAGTCATTCACTAGTTAGATCCAATGTTTCTACTAGACTTCTGATATAGCTTACAAAGGAATTTGTTTTGTTTGGCAACATTTGTATAAAAAGTTCTTGCAGTAGAACCCAATCAAACCATAATTTGTAAAGTAATTACTAAAACTAAGAAAAAATTGTACTATTCAACATATTAGGACAAAACGACGAAAGCAGTGTAAGATGTTAATAGAATTAAAGGCCCTCAAATGGGCTAAATACCTTTTCAATTGCTCTTTGAAAATTACAGATAAAAAAAACCTAGGAAATCTCAGTGATGAAAACTTGTGAAAACATGAAGTTACATATACATATACATATATACATACATACATA
>JAOQMS010043430.1:0-11815 GCA_027563885.1 Erythroxylum longipes
TTTATAATTCTTATTTATAAGTGTTATAAATTCATTAATAAAATATTTTAAGAATAAAAAGTAAATTTGAAATAAAATTTACATAAATTTAAACCACAATATTGATTTAAAAAATTAAAACTCAACGAAAATATTTGAAAGTACAACTAGACTAAAATAAATTACAATTACAATCAGACTCGAGATTACAATCAAACTAAAATTACAACAATTAAATTAAAAGTAAACTAAAGCAATTGAGAATATTAATTTAACGTAAATAATTAATAGTTTGCAAGGTCATCCCCATTTCCTCCAAAATCAAAATATTGGCTAAAGCCACTAAATGAGCTAACTCCTCCTTGAGATTCTCCTTCTTCAGCTCTTTTTGCATAAATTTTCATTTGTTTATTTCTGAAAGCCTCACGCATCACTGGATCTTTGATGAAATCCAGATCTTTGCATAAAATTTTATTATCTTCCTGTCTTTGTCATAGCTCTAATTTTTTTGCCTCATTTTGAGCTCGTAACAACTGAAGTTCAAAATTTTTTTCGAGAAGAGATTGACTTTCATGAAACATTCCTTTTATTTCTTTATTCATGGACATAAAAAGTTTTTTCATTTCCTCATTTTGTTCCTTTTTCATTTTTTCTTTCTTCCTCTCAATAGGACGATCAGCTTCATCATTTCTTTCAATAAATGGATCTTCAACGTCAAAATCATTATTTAAATCAATACAAAATGATGATGATCCTATTGAATTATCTAATTTTTGGGATTCAGATGGTGACATTTCATTGTACTTAGATCGTTTTCGATGACCTGACACTTTCTCTTTGCTAGTATCAACATATTTCTCCATATTTTTTAGGATTGGTCATACATGATCAAATTTGAAATCTTTTTGAAATATTGGATCTTGAATGAGTAAATCTTTTGCTTTCTCGAACTGCAAGACAATAATGTAACTTAAGTTAGATTTTGGGGTATAAATCAAACGTATTTCAATTTATACAAAGAAAAAAACAAATTAATAAAGCATTTACAATATCTTTTTCAGAAGCACCACTTGGATTCAAGTTTTCAATTTGGCAAACACATCCTCTGAATTTTCCAATAGCTGTCATTATAGTTTGCCATCGAGCTTGTAAAGATCTCCAAGGTCAAACAGTGGTGATATGATTCGGCAGCATTTGATGGTACTCCGTTGTGATACGAGACCAAAATTGAGCCATAGACTGATCTCTACCAGTGACTGGGTCTTGTGAAACATTAAGATATACATGGCACAGGACTCAATCTTCTTCAACTGAATATGATGCACTCCGAGAGGTATTTGAAGGCTTTACACCAAAATTTGAGATTGCCATTTTTCGGATAGGTTTGAAAGAGTGCCATAGTTTAGGGTTTCAAAGAGTATTATATGAAACAAGGGTTTCAATTTAGTAGAACAAATAAACTATTTATAGAGATGTTGTGGAAAAGATAAGAATACCAATGAACGGTTGAGATGAATGCAATCTAATTCAATGGCTGGGAAGAGACAGACATAGATTTTTTACAGAGATTCCTTATCTTGTCTTGGATATTGTGTGGATAGGATAAGAATACTAATTTACGGTTGATATGAATGCAATCCAATCCAATGGTCGAGGAAAGATAAAGTTAGATTTTATGCAGCGATTCCTTATCTTGTCTTGCATATTGTGTGGATATGATACGAATACTAATTAACGGTTGAGATGAATGCAATCTAATCCAACGGTTGGGAAGAGATAAAGTTAGATTTTTTACAGAGATTCCATATCTTGTCTTGGATATTGTGTGGATATGATATGAATACTAATGAACAGTTGAGATGAATGCAATCTAATCCAATGGTTGGAAGAGATAAAGTTAGATTTTTTTTTGTAGAGATTCCATATCTTGTCTTGGATATTGTGTGGATATGATACGAATACTAATGAACGGTTGAGATGAATGCAATCTAATCCAACGTTTGGGAAGAGATAAAGTTAGATTTTTTTGCAAAGATTCAATATCTTGTCTTGGATATTATGTGGATATGATACGAATACTAATGAACGGTTGAGATGAATGTAATCTAATCCGACGGTTGGGAAGAGATAAAGTTAGATTTTTTGTAGAGATTCTTTGTCTTGTCTTGAATATTGTGTGGATATGATACAAATACTAATGAACGGTTGAGATAAATGCAATCTAATCCAACGGTTGGGAAGAGATAAAGTTAGATTTTTTACAGAGATTCCATATCTTGTCTTGGATATTGTATGGATATGATACGAATACTAATGAACAGATGAGATGAATGCAATCTAATCCAACAGTTGGGAAGAGATAAAGTTAGATTTTTTGCAGAGATTTCTTATCTTGTCTTGGATATTGTGTGGATATGATATGAATACTAATAAACGGTTGAGATGAATGCATTCTAATCCAATGGTTAAGAAGAGATAGAGTTAGATTTTTTTGCAGAGCTTTCTTGTCTTGTGTTGAATTATTTACTATATAAAGGAATGAATCACTAGTAGATTCTTCTTTGAACCCTTCACCATATTTGTCTACAACCATGAGTACTAATGCTAGTACTTCTCTTATATCATCCTCATCTTCGTCCTCATCATCAGAAGATGAATTGGATATCACTTCTGCAATATTAGCACAAAACAAAGCATTACTATTTGCATACACCAATAACAACCTTGAAATGGATTACTATATAAACAATATAGTGAACCAACCAAATCACAAAGGCTCAATCTCTGGTCATAGAGTAATTTATCGTGATCGTGCTGCAGCTGATTAAAGACTATGGGATGATTATTTTACAGAAAATCAAAGATATAATGCAACGATGTTTCGTAGGCGATTTCGAATGAGTCAAAATTTATTCCTACGACTTGTTGGTGCTGTTGAAGGTCATGGAGACTACTTTAAGCTACGGAGAGATGGATGTGGTAAATTAGGATTGTCTAGTTTACAAAAAGTAACAACAACATTTCGAATGTTGGCATATGGTGTATCAGCTGATTCAATTGATGAATACATTAAAATTGGAGAATCAACTGCAATTGAAAGTACAAAAAGGTTTTGTCGAGCCATTGTGGAGGTTTTTGGATAGATTTATCTATGAGCACCGAATGCTAATGCTGTTGCAAGACTGCTTAAAATTAATGAAGAACGTGCTTAGATTGCATGCACTGGATATCGCAAAATTGTCCAACGGCTTGGGCAGGACAATATAGTGGATGGAGTGGATTCCAAACTATTACTCTTGAAGCTGTAGCTGATTATGAATTGTGGATATGGCATACACATTTTGGTTTGCTAGGGTCAAATAATGACATTAATGTGTTAGAGGCATCTCACTTGTTCGCAAACCTTGCCAATGGTACAACACCTCCTGCTCATTATGTTATTCAAGGAAAAGTGTACGATACTGGATATTATTTAGCTGATAGTATTTATCCAAAATGGTCTACCTTGGTATAAACCATTCATGATCCCCGAGGCCCAAAAAAGAAGTTATTTGCGAAGATGCAAGAAGCATGTAGGAAGGATGTCGAGCATGCATTTGGAGTTCTCCAGTCACGATTTGCGATTATCAAGGGACCGGCACGTTTTTAGAAAAAATCCATATTACATGATATTATGTCAGCGTGCATTATAATTCACAATATGATCATTGAAGACAAATGTGATACTCAAGTGACCATACAAGATTGGAGCGAAATGCCAGCCCCTGAAATTAATATTAATAGAGACGATACAATTATATTTCAAGAATTTCTAGCGAGATATAGGCAAATTAAAGATAGAGAAGCTCATTATGAGCTTCGTAATGTACTGATTGAACATTTGTGGGAATGATATGGTAATTCAGAAGATTAGAGGTTAAATGTTCAATAAAAATATTATATTTGTGTATGTTATTAATTTGTTGTTGCAATAATATTAATTATATTTGTTAAATAATATTTATTTAATATAAAGTATATATTAATTAATTAAGAAAAATGATTTTATTTTAATTTTTATAAATAAATAAATAAAAATCATTGTATAAATATAAATTAATTTAGTTAATAACTAAATTATCGTGGTATATTCTTTGAAAATAATTTGGTGTACAAATTTAGTGTAGAATGGTTGGAGTAACACCAAATTTGGTGCAAAAAGATCCTTAAAATATTCTCATTTACACCAAATTTGGTGTACAATTTTAGTGGAATGGTTGGAGATGGCCTTAGACTTGGCTAGAGAAGGGATGAAGATGATGAAGATAGGTTAGATCAGGTCGAGTCATGGCAGTTTAGACTATAAGTGGGCTTTAGGTCAATTGAAACTTGATCGAATTTAAGCTTGGGTTGAGGTCCCACAATCTAAGCTTGATCGAATTTTGGGTCAAACTCGAGCCACAAATCAAAAGTGTTCAGTCAGGTTGGTTGATAATAGGCCCAACCATCTCATTTGTCTTCCTTAACCATAATAAAAATAAATAGGTCTTTTATGTTTGACTTTTATGTTTTAGTTTTTATGTTTTGAAAATTAATTTTCACTCTTATGATATTATTTAGCTAATATACAATATCCTTCATCATATTTTGTTAATCTTTTATTTATATTTTTACTCAAAACAACATAGTATAAAATTATCATTTTGAAGGTATAAATGGATGAAAAATTAACATAATATGACAAAAAGATTCTATAATAGTTTAATAATAATATAAAGTAATAAATAATATTTTTAAAAAATAAAAATTGAACTAGAAAAGATCAAATTATATAAAAATTCAATGCAATCAAATTATATAAAAATTCAATGCAATTAATTCAAGAAAAGTGACATTGTTATTTTAATTGTATGTAATTAGAATGATGTAGCTCTATGGATATTAATTATAATTAACATATAAAATCAAATATTTTCATGAAACATATTAATTTATTTATGAAAAAAAAGTAATAATTTGTCTCGTGAAAAGTATCATTACGACAACTAGTTCATTTATATGCATATCTTTTTAAAAATATTAGCAAATCATTAAATATTTTGTAACAACTCATAATAAATTTCAAATTGATAGAATTATTTTCATTAATATATGCAATAAAATTTGAAAATTTATTTCGAAGGCTATATAGAAATATTAAAAATTAGTTATTGTATTAAGTTGAAGACTATATGAAAAATTATTAAAAAAATATTTATTGTATCTTGAGTAAAATATCCTTCCTTCTGTTTAAGAAATTAGAACAATTTTATTGAATAAAATAATTTAATATTTGTGACTTAAAAATAACCTTTAACAATACATTTATGTGAAAGTATAGTTTTATTTGTCATTGATGGTTGTTTTTTTCAATTCAAATTTATATAAATAATATAAGCTTTCAATATACAAATATATTGAAGAAAAGATAAAAGTAACTCAAAATCTTATCAATTTTATATAAATTTGGAAGTAAAATGGGTTTTCTCACTACGTTTTATCTCTTCTTTCTCCCTACTCTACCATGAATCTGCTTCCTCGAGTGATCTTTCCTTTCTTGTTCTTCCTTTGGCACTCACTGCTTTTTTCTACTACCTATTTTCTTTGATAACCCACCTAAATTACCCAACACATGGGTCTGACATCACCCAACTCCACCCTTTTGTTGGAGAATGAGGAGTTTCCTCCTCTCTCAACATCCCAACAAACACTTACCTAGACACCTCATAAACCAAATTGGAGCCAGGTAGTGGGAGACTTAGACACGTTTAGGAAGTTTTACTGCATAGCTGGTGCAAAGGATGGCCTTGTATCTCCTCTAATAGATATTCTTCTTAAGGGAGCAAGTAAGTGGAAAATTTAGTTGGTTGGGTATTTTCTTAAGAAAAGAATTATGTTCCCAGTCGTTCAACATTGGGCAGACACCAATTGGAAGAAGTTGGGCCTTCAATCCACACTTATAACCTTCTCCTAAGAGGAAACAACTGGTAAGGTACTAGATATGAGGCCATGGCACATTCAAGGTAAGCCATTCTTCATATAAAAATGGGAATTAGGATTCAAGTTAGATATAAATGAGATTAAATCTATTCCAATTTTAGTGAACATGTATAAAATCCCTCTTATCTGAGGGTTTGAGTTATTTGATTAGTTATATTGGAACTCTCTTGGCCATGGATGATAACACTACTGATATAAAAAGAGTTGGCTATACTCGTATGTATATTCAAGTGAAGCATAAGTAGAGCATGCCAAATAGTATTCCTATCATGAAGTTTAATTCAGGAGGAGAGTTGGCGGGAGACAAAATTGTGTTATCCTACCTATTAAAGCCATACATGAACCCTGGTACCAAAGTGTGGATCCCTAAGAGGAATGTAAATGAGGTAGTTACTGAAAGTAAACAACAGTTAAGTGCACCCGAAACAAACTTAGCAAGTTATAAAGTGGGAAATGCAGAAGTTCAACCAATAACTCAGTCTATTCATTTGGGAAAAACACCAAGTGATCTCATGGCAGCATCTAAAATAGGAATAATTCAGATTATGTAGTGTACTGAATTAGCTGATAAAGAAGAAAATTAGCAGTAGGGTATTGCTAGAGTCCAACAGAATAATGTCGAAGACATTATGTAAAAAGTTACATCCCATATTTAATAGCAAAAGGTCGAAGCAATAATGAATGGAAACAATATTCAGGAAACCAGTCATGAGGTAATTGAAGTTAAGAATGCTGACAGATTAGCCAACACAAGAGATGTAAATATTGTTACTGAAGAGAGCAACAGTGAAACTTATATTTAGTAGGAAGAATGGAAAGCAACTTGAACTAAAATTAGAAAAACCAAGAGAAGGACTAAGTCGTCTAAAAAATGATGATTTGCACAATATGAAATGTTAGGGGACTAAATTGTCCCAATAAATAACTAGCTTTAAAGGATTATCTTCAAGCTAGACAGTCTTGTTTTATTGGTTTGGTGGAAACCAAGATCAAAGAGGAAGTGTTTCCAAATGGGCCGAAGTTTATTATAGCAGATTGGAAAACCTTGAGCAATCACTCTAAGCATCCTAATGGAAGGATTATTATCGCAATAGATCCAACTCACGTTATTCTTTCCAGCTTGTACTGCACTGATTAACTATTGCATTGTGAACTTATGTTAAAGTCATTAGGTGTTCCTATAGCTATAACTGTGGTTTATGCTGCTAATCAGGAATTTACAAAGGGTTAGCTTGTGGAAAGACCTACAGGATATTAATCTAAACATATCAGTCTCGTGGATGGGGACAGGAGATTTCAACTGCTTATTATCTTCTTCTGAAGCCATAGGGACTAGGAAGGTTAAATATGTGGATACCAAAGAACTGACCTCATTAGCTTCTTCTTTGGGACTTGTTGATCTAAGATATTAAGAGCCTATATTTATATGGAACAATCACTAGAAGGGTAATAGAAATGTCCAAAGAAAGCTAGATAGGTGCTTAGTAAATAATAACTGGCTTACTCAAGTAACTGAAAGCTATGCAGTGTTTGAGAAACCTTTATTTCTTGATCATACTCTTATTTAGATATGCATTAATGGCATCTCTTTTAAACGACGATCACCTTTTAGGTTCTTCAACTCCCTACTCAAGCACTCTTAACTTGATTCAATTATTGCTAATGCTGTTGGTATGACTCTGCAGGGTTCTAAAACTTTCCAATGTGTTCAAATGCTGAAATTTATTAAACTTGAATGCATTAAGTTTGTTAAGCTTAATATGAATCCTTTAAATTTAGTGAAGAATAGGCCCTTAAGAATCTATCTTTGACCCAGAGGCTTTTGGCTGAGGATCCTACTAGTTCCTCACTCTTAGACGTAGAGAAATATAAATTATGTAGTTACTTGCAAATCATTAAGGAATATCGAGAGCAATAAAATAGAAGTGTAGAATTTAATGGTTGCTTGAAGGTTATAGAAATTCCAAATACTTTTTTATTGTGATTGAACGTAGGAGAAATAGAAGTAGGATAGTTTGTCTTGATGACGAGAATGTCATGAAAATAAATGGTCAAGAGGAACTCAAACGAGTGGCTAGAAGTCACTTTCACGTAATAAATGGGGTATCTACTCACATTGCAAGCCTTCCTAGCTATCTAGTTAGTTGAATGGTTGGGTCTATCAAATAGGAACAAGAATTTGCACTACTAAGGGAAGTCACAAGTGAAGAAATAATGTAGCTACTATTCTTATTTCATCTAGATAAGTCTCCTGGGCTAAATGAATTTAACTCTAGGTTCTTTCAAAAGAAATGGAACCTATTATAAGTACTAATTGTTAAAGCAGTCAAAGATTTCTTCACTAGTGTTAGGTTACTCACTGAAATCAATAAGACTGTTCTCACTTTGGTACCCAAGCTCCCCAATCTAAAGAAGCTAAATGACTAAAGACCAATATCATGCTACAATGTACTATATAAGATCATTTTTAAGATCTTTGGCAATAGATTGAGAAGTACTCTATCTAGTATTATTAATCATAGTTAGGGTGCATATGTTCCATTGAGAAGTATGTACCCTATATAATGATGGCTTAAGAATTATTCAAAGACTATACTCATAAGGAACATGTTCAAAGTTTCGCTCTCAAAGTATATTTCACTAAGGCGTATAACATAATTGATTGGGGTTTCATTATCAATGCTCTCCATGCTTTTGGCTATCCTAGCAAGTTCAATAGCTGCATACATTCTTACATATCAACAGTTTCTTATTCAGTGTTAATAAATAGGGAACCTACGCATCTTTATCATGGAGTTAAGGGAATTAGGCAGGGAGATCCTCTTTCTCCCTACCTATTCACTATTGCTATAGAAGTTCTTTAGAGATTGACATAGATATATATTGATAAAAGCTTAAATTTTGAATATCATTAATATTGTAATGAGCTCAATATCACTCAACTTTATTTTGTGATGATCTACTCATGTTATATGCTAATAACCTTACTTTAATTGAGGTAATCTTAACATCTTTGCAGAGATTCCAAGATATATTGGTTCTAAGGTTTAACCCTCAAAAGAGTTCTTCTTACCTTTACAAACAAAGTCCAGTGGACTACTCTAGGGTGATCATTCAAGCAGGGCTTTCAATACAATAAATGCCTTTTAACTACTTGGGTGTCCCCATCTCTAAAAAAAATCTAAAGGAAGTCGAGACCTCTGTTGGAAAAAGTTCACAAAAGAATTACTAATTGGAGAAATATATTTCTATCTTACAGAGGTAGGTTATAGCTAGCTATATCCATTTCTAGTAATCTACTCATCCATTGGCTAGCACACTTAGCAATACCTACAGGGGTATTGAAAAAGATTGACATAAGTATATGAGACTTCATATGGCATGGACAAAATCTCACCGGTAACAAGACTTCCAAGGTCAAATGGAGTGTCATTTTTTTACCTAAAGAATATGGTGGATTAGGTATCAGCTCAATTAGTAGAATAAGCAAGGTATTGTTAGTTAAAAAGCTATGGAGGATTTGCTATGATAAGGAGAGTCTCTAGGTGAAATAGCTGCATATGTTTTGTGCTAAAAAAAAGAAGCATTTGGTATGTGGCTAAAAAAAAAACTCAATCCCATACTTTTTAACAAATTTTATGTATCAGGTCTTTTATGCATTCTCATATCAACCATTACATTAGAGATGGTAAATGCACAATATTCTAGTTTGAAAACTAGTATTCTTTTGGACTGTTACATAAGACTCAATATATTTTAGCTCTAACACGATTAATCCCTTAAAAATACCTAAATACAAATGTTTGTTCGCAATGATAACTAGTATTGGCCATTTCATGCAGGGAGAGGAATCAGACCACTAGTAGATTGTATGCCAGATTATTCACCTGATCTAAGGCATGAGGATGAAGTTATATAGGAGTTATAAGTCTCATAAGTTTACTAATCATTCATGTAAACAAATGTTGCTTAGTCCACAGATCACTTTACCCTTTCACAAGCTGATATGGAGTTCTGGAATAGCTTAGACACACTCTTTCATACTTTAATTAGTTGCTTGACTCAAGCTAAATACTAGAGATAGAATAAAATTTTAGATCTCAGATAAGTTCTGTCCTTTTTGTACCATTGAGGAAGAATCAATTAACCACATCATCTTTAAGTTCTGCCACAGAAATTCATTTTGGAATAAATTTCTTAGCTTATTCAAGCTATAAGATATGAACCTCAGTTGGGAAGATTATCTATATTGGATCAATGGGTTGAAATGGAAAAGCAAGGACGACTTAAAGGTGTTCAAGGCTAGTTTTGCAATGCTTGTACATTTCATATAGATGATGAGAAACACTAAGATATTTGGGAAAACCGAGCTTTACAATAAGAACACCAAGATGGAGTTCTATCTCAAGCAAAGGATGACTATTTTGACAAAGTTTCATACACTACAAGAAAATCATGGAATAGCGGCAGAAATTTTCCGACGGACAGAAAATCGACGCTATTTACCGACGAAAAATTACTGTCTGTCGGTAAATAAACTATACTGTTTATATATAGCAACGAAACTATATATCCGTCGGCAATACTGGAGGGAAAGAATTTCGTGCAAAATCTCCGACGACATATAGCAACGACACAACCTACAGCGTCGGAATAAATTGCAGGAACAGTTCCCACAATTTAATTGCTTCGGATAGATTTCGACAGACATAATTCTGTCAGAAATTTACCGACGGATTAGACACCACCGTCGGTAATAATTGCAGGAATTACTCTTGCAATTAATTAGCTTCGCATAATTACCGACAGTGAAGATACCGTCGGTAAAAGTGTTTCATCCCCTTTTATATACCGACGTAATTTGTTCCATCAGTATCTGTTTAATTAATTTTACAGACGGAATTAGTGTTCTGTCGATGAATCATCATGTTTATCAGACCAAATGGTTAGCTTTTCATTAATTGTACCGATGGAAGGTGGGTTTCCGTCGCAAAAAGAAGCGGTTACATAGGCGATAAACTAATTGGGAAACTTAAATACCAACGAAATATAAATTCTGTCGGTAACTGTCGGCTATTTGCTAAACCAAACGTCGTCGTTTGGTTGAAGACGAGGCGGTAAAACCTGAATCACTGACGGAATCTGTATTTCGTCGTTGATTCATCGGTTTTAACACGAACACTTGGCATGCGTTTCATCAATTGTACTGACGGACTGAGTTTTTCCATCACAAAAAGAGCGGTAGCTGTAGGCGGTGAAGTAATTTGGAAATTCAAATACCGACAGAATTTAGATTCTGTCGGTAAATGTTGACAATTTGCTTCGTTGTTTGGTTAAAGATGACGAGGTAAGCCCTAAATTAACGACGTAATATATATTCCGTCGGTGATTCAGCGCCTTTAATTCGCGCTACCCCTGCCACCCCCCCCCATTTCTTCTTCTCTCCTCGCGATTGCCCTCTGTTTTCCGACACCCTCTCTTGCATTTTCTGGCTGTTTTTCGACTGTTTTCTTACTCATCGTCGTCGTTTGAGGTAAGCTCTTTAATGGGTGTGTTATTTCTCCAAAAAAAGAATGTTTTTAATGTTAACCGTGAGTGTTTGGTGATGAAATCTTGCTTGATTATTGTTGTTGTTTGCGGGTTTTTCGTATAATTATTGGTTTATTTGTTGTTTATATGTGTTATTGTTGGTAAATAATGAAAAAATGCACTTGATTTGTGGTTAGATTGAGATTATACAAATTGCCTATGAGGTGTTCGATAAAATGCCTTTTATGATGTTTGAAATGTTTCTTTGTAATTGTTATGTGAATTTGAG
>JAOQMS010043431.1:0-11815 GCA_027563885.1 Erythroxylum longipes
CCTACTAACATTGAAATAAATAATTAAAGTCCAATAAATAATTCTATTATGACCTTATAATTCATTCTAAGGCAAAATTCAAATTCCATGCTTATTCCATAAACTATCATTCTTAATTCAACGAAAAATTTTCAGGGGCCAACATAATCTATACAGATGCAGAAGATAATCCTAGGATAATGTTTATCTCTAAGATACTGCTATCTAATCTATAGAATCTGATTACAATCTGATAATAATATTATGAGATAATACATATCTTGACCACAATTTCCTATCAACATCAATTACAGCAGTACAAGATCAACATCAAAAGAAAAGGGGGGAGAAAATAATACACAATTGTCTATGCTGATGTAAGTAGAAAACTGTAGTTGTCATTGGAAATTAACATAAACTGAGAACACAATGCCCTGAGAATTAGCATCATTGGCAGATTATGTATCTTAAGATTATCGCTAAGAAATGCTAACAAATCTTATTTAATAACCTATGATATTGTAGTAATTGCATGCCAAGCCCATCTAGGAAAGAGGGTGCGAGAAGAAAGGAAAGAGATTGAGCTCCAAAGTTCTTACCTCTCTACTGACAAAAACAAGGGCCAGATCTAAAGGCTACTGAAGCTTTTCTTCTGAGCACTTCCAGTAAGAAGAATAAAGAGGAAATAGACAAATAATCGCTTAGTAGAAAAAAAAAGACTGAAAAATAAAGGAACACAAACATTTCTCTATTCAAAAACTTTGAGGGGAAACATGTAAGAAATGATGGAAAAAAACGCTTAGACGAAAGATTAGAACTAGCAAGTTTGACCCGCTCCTTCAGATAGAACAGTCTTGGCAAGATCTTTTAAAGAAATTATTTGATAATTCACAGCTCATTCATTTTGTTATTTGGCAATTTGTAGGACATTGCAGTATGAAAACAATAAAACATTAACTCTCAACATATACTCGAATGAAAAAGAAAATATAAAAAGCAACATATATAAAAAAATAAGAAAGTGAAGGCAAGTAACATGTACCAATTCCAACGTATTCACAAACTATTACCAATCAACAATATGGCAACAAGACATGTACAAAAGAACATGAAGACACCCCATAGGGAGGGTAGCAATGCAAGAAAAAAGTAAGACAACAAGCTGCAAGCTTCAAACACTTTTGCATGAAGGACCGTTGCTTGAAACCATCTAAAATGATCTCCTTTGAAACATATATTAACATGTTGGATACGAGATTAAGTGTTATAAATAGGACTATATTTAACAAATCAACTGCTAAATGCTTTTTGATCAAAATCCTACTCATCAGGCAATTGAATTACTAAATCCATGTAAAGTTGTAATCTTTTTAGGAGAATGGGATCTCCATCTTTCCCTGGTCTACACTTTATCAATAGACAATGTCTTGAACTGGGGTAAAATGTGCTCAACATGGATCAAGTTCCTCCTCTTCAAATCATATGTGACATCGTCAATTGAAGTTAATGTATGTAACCTTGATATTAGATTCTGTTACTTTGTAATGTTCTTCCTTCTTATGGTAGACCTAAACTAAACAAAGGTCTTGGTTTTAGCACAATACCCGCAGTCAACTCCCTATTGAGCATAGGAGATCTAAACACTAATAACAACAAGAAAAGTAAAGTAAAGTTACAAATAAAAGAAAGTAAGACTAAAAGGATCGAGCAACCCCCTGCTCTAGTGGGATACCCATAATGCCTAAATCATACATTAGACATATGGGTTTTTCTTTTTTTTGTATGAGAATCACAACCCTAACCAACATCAACAAACAAAAACCTTCATATTCCATACAATCAGATCTTAGATTTTTAGCAAGACATGAAACTACTGCTCAGCCCTCCATTCACGGTAAGGAAGGAAGATTGCTTTAAAAAAGAAAAAATCGAAACTTACCTACAACTGCAATATATTGAATACACAGAAGAGAGATGTGCGAAGAAGAGAGACGTGCGAGAGAGAAGATTGGTTAGGTTTTTAGTTGTAATAAGTTTAACTCTGATGATGTGGTGTCGTGGGGGTATTTTTTCCAATTTTTATATGTTTTGTTTCTGTAACATGCAAAAGAAATCTTGTGCCATGGTTTTGGAAGGAACAAAAAATTATGTTTTTGTGATCCAGAGTTAGAACAAAAATGGGCAGTGCCAGTAACCAAACACCACTGGGCATAGGATTTTTGTGTTTTGTTATCTGTCTCCATCGATAAAGACATCAACCAAACCCAACGTAAATGTGTGCCAATAGGCTATTTTCCCTCTGAAGTTGTCTAGCGACCGTGCCAATGGGCTATTTTACCTACCAAAGGTGTGCTAACGAGTTGTTTTGCCCATCGAATGTTGGCCGACAGACTATTTTCTCCTTGATGCTGAATAGCAATCTTGTTGACAGACTGTTCTGCTCGTCAAAGGTGTGCCAACAGGTTTTTTTCCCACCAAAGGTGCCCAACGAACTTTTTTTCTGACCTAAGATTCCTAACAATCGTGCCAAAGGGCTATTTTGCCCACCAAATGTACCAACAGGCTATTTTGCCCACTGAAGGTGTGCTAATGGGTTGTTTTGCCCACGGAAAGTGCCCAACGGGATGTTTTCCCATTGAAGGTGCCTAGCGACCCTACCAACGGGCTGTTTTGACCATCAAAGGTGTGACAACAGGCTATTTTTCCCGTCAAATGTGCCTAGTTATCATGGCAACGGGCTATTTTACACACTGAAGGTTTGCTAACGAGCTGTTTTACCTACCGAATGTGTGCCAACAAGCTATTTGCCTACTAATGGTGTGCAAACAGGCTATTTTTGTTACCGATGGTGCCTGAAGAATAGTTTCTCTCTCCTAAGGTAACTAGTGATCATGCCAATAAGCTATTTTGTCGACCGAATTTGTGCCAACACTGTGCCAATAGGCTGTTTTGCCCACCAAAAGTGTGCCAACGAGCTATTCTCCCACTGAAGGTGCCTAACTATAGTGCCAATGTGTTGTTTTTTCCATCGAAGGTGAAGGTTCCAACGGCTGCTTTGCCCATCAAAGGTTCCTAACTACCATGCCAACAGGCCATTTTTCCCACCAAAGGACTACCAATAGGCTGTTTTCCCACCAAAGGTCTACCAACGAGCTGTTTTGCCCACCAATGTGTGCCAACAGGCTATTTTGCCCACTGAATGTATGCAGAAAAGTCATTTTTGCCAACGATGGTGCCCAATGGATAGTTTTTCCTAACTAAGGTGCCTAACAACTGTGCCAACGAGTTGTTTTGCCCACCAAATGTGTGACAATAGGTTGTTTTCCCTTTGAAGGTGCCTAGCGACCGTGTCAATGGGCTTTTTTGCCCACCAAAGGTGTGCCAGTGGGTTGTTTTCCACTTAAGGTGCCCAACAAACTGTTTTCCCACCGAAGGTGCCTAGCCCTTCCAATAGGTTCTTTTGCCAACCAAACGTGTGCCAACGAGTTGTTTTCCCACTGAATGTCTAACAATGTGCTGTTTTACCCACTAAAGGTGTACTAACTACCTGTTTTTCCCATCAAAGGTGCCCAACATGCTATTTTTTCCACCAAAGGTGTGCCAACGGGCTGTTTTTCCCACCAAAGGACCTCAAAGGGCTATTTTCCTAACTAAGGTGCCTAGCCACCCTAGCAATGGGCTATTTTCACACCGCAGGTGTCTAAAGACCCCTACCAAGGGCCTTTTTTCCCACCAAAGGTCTACCAACAAGCTATTTTGCCAGTCAAAGGTGAACAACAGGTTGTTTTGCCCACTGAATGTGCACCAACGGGCTATTTTTCCCACCGAAAGTGCTCAATAGGTTGTTTTATCCACCAAAGTTGTGCCTATAGGTTGTTTTTCCAACCAAAGGAGCCCAACGGGTTGTTCTCCCACTGAAGGTGCCTAGTGACCATGCCAAAGGGCTGGTTTGCCCACTGAAGGTGTGCTAACGAGCTATTTACCCACAGAAGGTGTTTAGTGATTGTGCCAATGAGCTGTTTTGTCCACCGACGGTGTGCCAACGGGTTGTTTTGCCCGCCAAATATGTGCTAACATGCTATTTTCCCCACTGAAGGTGTGCGAACGGACCATTTTTGCCACCGATGGTGTCCAACGGATAGTTTTTCCCACCTAAGGTGCCTAGCGACCGTGCCAACGAGTTGTTTTGCCCACCAAATGTGTGCCAATAGGTTGTTTTCCCTTTGTAGGTGCCTAGCAATAGTGCCAACGGGCTATTTTTCCGACTGAAAGTGCCCAATGGATAGTTTTTCCCACTGAAAGTGCCCAATGGATAGTTTTTCCACCAAATGTGCCTAACGACAGTGCCAACATGCTATTTTCCCACCAAAGGTGCCTAAAAGGCTATTTTGCCCATAGAAGGTGCACCAACTGGCTGTTTTTCCTATTGAAGGTGCTAAGTGAATGTGCCAACAAGCTATTTTCCCATCGAAGGTCTCCAATAGACTGCTTTGTCCACCAAAGGTGTGCCAACGAGTTGTTTTTCCACTGAAGGTGCCCATTAGGCTGTTTTCCTGCTAAAGATGCCTAGAGACCCTGCCAACAAGCTATTCTGCCAGCCGAAGGTACGCTAATGGGATTTTTCCCATTGAAGGTGCATAACGACCCTGCCAACAGGCTATTTTGCCCACTGAAGGTGTATAATGACCATGTCAGCGGGCTGTTTTCCCAAGAAACGTGCCTAGTGACCCTGCGAACAAGCTGTTTTTTCCATCAAAAGTGTCTAGCAACCTTGCCAACGTGCTATTTTTCCCACCGAAGGTGTGCCAGTGGGCTATTTTCTCTACCGAAGGTGCCTAGCGATTGTGCTAATAGGCTTTTTCCCACCAAAAGTACCCAATGCACTATTTTTCCCATTTGAGGTGCCTCGCGACCGTGCCAACGGGTTATTTTGCCTACTAGAGATGCCTAGCAACCTTGCCAATAGGTTATTTTGCCCACCGAAGGTGTGCCAGCGAGCTATTTTGTCCGCTAAAGGTGCCCTACGAGCTATTTTTCCATTCAAATGTGCCTACTGATTGTGCCAACGGGCTATTTTTCCCATTGAAGTTGTGCCAACTGGTTGTTTTTCCTATCGAAGGCCTACCAATGGGCTGTTTTGTCCACTGAAGGTGCCCTACGAGCTGTTTTTCCATTCAAATGTGCCTACTGACTGTGCCAACGGGCTAATTTGCCCATTAAAGTTGTGCCAACTGGTTGTTTTTCCTACCGAAGGTCTACCAATTGAAGGTACCAACGGATTGTTTTGGTTACTGAAGGTGCGCCAATGGGCTGTTTTCCCACTAAAGGTGCCCAACATGCTATTTTCCCACCAAAGGTGTGCCTACGGGTTGTTTTTCCCACCAAAGGTGCCCAACAAGATGTTTTCCCACTGAAGGTGCCTAGCGACCATGCCAAAAGGCTATTTTGCCCACCAAAGGGATGCCAACGGGCTATTTTCCCCATAGAAGGTGCCTATTGATCGTGACAACAAGCTGTTTTGCACACCAAAGGTGTGCCAACAGGCTATTTTTCTTGCCAAATATATGCCAACATGTTGTTTTCCTCACTAAAGATGTGCAAACAAGCCATTTTTGCAACCGATGGTGCCCAATAAATATTTGCAGCCGATGGTGCCCAATAAATAGTTTTTCCCAACTAAGGTGCCTAGCGACTGTGTCAATGAGCTGTTTTGCCCACCAAATGTGTATCAATAGGCTATTTTCCCTCTGAAGATGCCTAGCGACCATGTCAATGGGCTGTTTTGCCCATTGAAGGTCTACCAACGGGCTTTTTTCCTAATTGAAGGTGACTAACGAATTGTTTTTCCCTCAAAAGCTGCCTGACGATCGTGCCAACTAGTTGTTTTGCGTACCGAATATGTTCCAATAGGTTGTTTTCCCATTGAAGGTGCCTAGCGAGCATGCCAACGGGCTGTTTTGCCCACTGAAGGAGTGTGAAAGGTTGTTTTCCCCACCGAAAGTGCCCAATGGATAATTTTTTCCACCAAAAGTGCCCAATGGATAGTTTTTCCCGCCTAAGGTGACTAACGACAATGCCAACATGGTGTTTTTCCCATAGAAGGTGCCAACGGGCTGTTTTACTGACCGAAGGTCTACCAACGAGCAGTTTTATCCATCAAAGGTGCCCGAAGGGCTGTTTTGCCTACTGAAGGTGCATCGAAGGGCTATTTTTTCCATTGAAGGTGCTAAGTGAACATGCTAGCAAGCTATTTTTCCCATCAAAGGTCTCCAACAGCCTGTTTTGTCCACCAAAGGTGTGCCAATGGGTTGTTTACCCACCGAAGGTGCCCAACGGGCTATTTTCCCACCAAAGGTGCCTAGCGACCTTGCCAACAGGCTGTTTTGCCAATCGAAGGTGCGCCAACAGGTTGTTTTCCCGTTGAAGGTGCCTAGCGACCTCCCAACAGGTTGTTTTGCCCACTGAAGGTGCCTAGCAACCATGTGAACTGGCTGTTTTCCCACGAAAGTTACCTAGGGGCCCTACGAACAAGCTGTTTTTCCCATCGCAGGTGTTTAGCAACTATGCCAACGTGTTGTTTTTACCACCGAATGTGTGCCAGCAGGCTGTTTTTCCTACTGAAGGTACCTAGCGACCGTGCAAATGGGCATTTTTCCCACCAAAAGTACCCAATGGACTGTTTTTTTGATCTGAGGTGCCTATCGACCATGCCAAAGGGCTATTTTGCCCACTGAAAGTGCCTAGCAATCCTGCCAGCAGGCTATTTTTTCCCACCAAAGGTGTGCCAACAAGCTATTTTTCCCACTGAAGGTACCCTATGAGCTATTTTCCCTCAAATGTGCATAGCGATCGTGTCAACAAGCTTGTTTGCCCACCGAAGATGTGCCAACGGGTTATTTTTCCCACCAAAGTTGTACCAATAGGCTGTTTTTCTAACCGAAGATTCCTAATGGGCTATTTTGTCCACTAATGGTGTGCCAACAGGCTATTTTGCTCACCAAACGTGTGCCAACAAGATGTTTTCCCCACTAAAGGTGTGAAAATAGGCCGTTTTTGCCACCAAAAGTGCCCAACGGACTATTTTTCCCACGTAAGGTGCCTAAAGACCATGCTGAAGGGCTATTTTGCCCAACGAATGTGCCAACGAGCTATTTTGTCCACCAGTGACGTTACAACAGGCTGGTTTTCCCATCGAATATGCCTAGTTATCATGCCAATGTTCTGTTTTCCACACTGAAGGTGTGCCAATAGGCTTTTTTTCCTAATGAATGTGTGCTAACAAGCTATTTTGTGTACTGATGGTGTGCAAACGGGCCATTTTTGCCACCGATGGTGCCCAATGGACAATTTTTCCCACCTAAGGTACCTAGTGACCATTCCAATGGGCTATTTTACTGACCGAATTTGTGCCAACAGGTTGCCTATCAAAGGTGGCTAGCCACCGTGCCAACTGGTTATTTTGCCTACCAACTAGCTGTTTTGCCCACCAAAGGTGTGCCAACATGATGTTTTACCTACTGAAGGTGTGCCAGAAGGTTGTTTTCCCTACTGAAGGCTTGCCAAAGGGCTGTTTTGCCTACTAAAGGTGCGCTAGTAGGTTGTTTTTCTTATCGAAGGCATGCAAAGGGTTGTGTTAACCACCATACGTGTGCCAACGGGCTATTTTCCCATAGAAGGTGCATAACGACAGTGCCAATGTGTTGGTTTCCCCATCAAAGGTGCCTCACGAAGGTGCCAACGGGCTGTTTAGCCCATCGAAGGTGCCAACAAGTTGTTTTCCCGTTGAAGGTGCCCAACAATCATGCCAACAGGTTGTTTTGTCTACCGAAGGCATGCCAACAGGCTATTTTTCCCACAGAAAGTACCCAATGGATAGTTTTGCCCACCGAAAGTGCCCAATGGACAATTTTCCCACCTAAGGTGCTAGCGACCATTTCAACAAGCTGTTTTGCCCACTAAATGTGTGCCAACAGGCTATTTTCCTTTAAAAAATGCCTAGTGACCGTGTCAATAGGCTATTTTCCCACCGAAGGTGTGCCAATGAGATTTCTTCCCAATTGAAGGTGCCCAATCGGCTGTTTTTCCCTCCAAAGGTTCTTGGAAATCGTGCCAACGAGTTATTTTTCCCACCAAATGTTTGCGAACAGGTTGTTTTCCCTTTGAAGGCACCTAGTGACTGTGCCAATGGGCTATTTTGCCCACCAAAGGTGAGCCAACAGGCTTTTTTTTCAATTGCAGGTGCCTAACAGGCTGTTTTTCCCTCCAAAGGTGCCTGGTGATCGTGCCAACGAGTTGTTTTGCCCACCAAATGTGTGCCAATAGGCTATTTTCCCATTAAAAGTGGCTAGTGATCGTGCCAATGGGCTATTTTGCCCATCGAAGGTGTGCTAACGGGCAGTTTTTCCCACCAAAAGTGCCCAACTGATTGTTTTTCCCAGCTAAGGCACCTAGCCTTAGTGCCAAAGGGCTATTTTGCCATCGAATATGCCAACGGGCTATTTTGCCCACTGAAGGTATGCCAATGGACTGTTTTGCCCATCGATGGAGCCTAATGGGATGTTTTCCCACCGAAGGTGCCTAGAGACTGTGCCAACGGGATATTTTACACCCCAAAGGTGTGACAACTTGTTATTTTTCCCCCGAATATGCCTAGTTATGATGCCAACGAGCTGTTTGGCACACCGAAGGAGTGCCAACGGGCTATTTTGCCCATTGAATGTTTGCCAACTGGCTATTTTGCCTATTGATTGCGTGCAAACGAGACATTTTTGCCAGCGATGGTGCCCAACGAACAGTTTTTTGCACTTAAGGTGCCTAGTGACTGTGCCACTGGGCTATTTTATCGACCAAATTTGGGCCAACGGGCTATTTTTCTGATTGATGGTGCCTAGCCATCGTGCCAACGGGCTATTTTGCCTACCAAAGGTGTGCCAAAGGGTTGTTTTGCCCACTGAAAGTGTGTCAAAAAGCTATTTTGCCTACCAAAGGTGTGCCAAAGGGTTGTTTTGCTTACTGAAGGTGCATTAATAGGTTGTTTTCCCCACCGATAACACCGAACAAGCTATGATGCCCATCAAAGGTGTGTCAATGGGTTATTTTCCCACTAAAGTTGCCTAACGATAGTGCCAACGTGCTATTTTTTTGATCGAAGGTGCCTTGTAAAGATGCCAACGGGCTATTTTGCCTAACGAAGGTGCCTAGCTACCAAACCAACAGGGCATTTTTTCCACTGAAGGGCTACCAATGGACTATTTTTCCCACCGATGGTCTACCAACAAGCTGTTTTACCCATTGAAGGTGCACATAGGGCTATTTTGCCCACAGAAGATGCGCCAACAGGCAGTTTTTCCCACCGAAGGTGTTAAGTGAACGTGTCAGCAAGCTGTTTTTCCCATCAAGGAGTCCAACAGGCTGTTTTGTCCACTGTAGGTGTGCCAATGGGTTGTTTTCCCACCAAAGGTGCCTAAAGGGTTGTTTTCCCATCGAAAGTACCTAGTGATCCAACCAACAGGATGTATTGCCAACCAAAGGTGCGCCAATGGGTTGTTTTCCCATTGAAGGTGCCTAGCGACTTGCCAATGGGCTATTTTGCCTACTGAAGGTGTATAGTGAACATATCAATGAGTTGTTTCCCATGGAAGGTGCCTAGCAGCCCTACGAATAAGCCGTTTTTACCATTGCAAGTGACTAGCAACCATACCAATGTGCTATTTTTCCCACCGAAGGTGCCTAAAGACAATGCCAGTGGGCTTTTTTCCCAGCAAAAGTTCCCAACATACTATTTTTCCCATTTAAGGTGCCTAGTGACAATGCCAACGAGCTATTTTCCCATCAAAGGTGTCTAGTGCCCGTGCCAAAAGGCTATTTTGCCCACCGAAGGTATGCCAACGGGTTGTTTTACCCACTGAAGGTGCCCTACGAGCTGTTTTCCCTTCGAATGTGCCTAGCGACCATGCCAATAGGCTATTTTGCCCACCAAAGCTATGCCAACGGGATGTTTTTCCTACCAAAGTTCTACCAACGAGTTTTTTTTCTAACCGAAGGTTCCCAATGGGCTTTTTGGTCCACTTAAAGTGCACCAATAGGCTGTTTTGTCCACCAAAGCTATGCCAACGGGCTATTTTCCCACAAAAGGTACCCAACTAGTTGTTTTCCCTCCAAAGGTGCCTAGCAACCATGCCAATAGGTTGTTTTGCTGACCAAAGGTGTGCCAATGCGTTGTTTTTCCCACCGAGGGTCCCAACAGGTTGTTTTTCCCACAGAAGGTGCCTAGCAACCATGCCAATGGGCTATTTTGCCAATTGAAAGTGTGATAAGGGTTGTTTTGCCCTTTGAAGGTGCCTAGCAATTGTGCCAACAAGTTGTTTTGCCATCGAAGGTGGGCCAATGGGCTATTTTTCCCATCAGATGTGTGCCAATAGGCTGTTTTCCCCACTACCAGTGTGCGAACGGGCCGTTTTTGCCACCAAAAGTGCCCAACGTCTTGTTTTTCCCACCTAAGGTTCCTAGCGATCGTGTCAAAGGGCTATTTTGCCCACAGAATGTGCCAACGGGTTATTTTACCCACCGAAGGTGTGCCAACGAGCTATTTTGCCCATAAAAGGTGCCCAATAGGATGTTTTCCCACAGAAGGTGCATAGCGACTGTGCCAATGCATTGTTTTGCCCATCAAATATGCTCAGTTATCATTCCAACAAGTTGTTTTGCACATCGAAGGTGTGCCAAGGGGCTATTTTGCCTTCTGATGGTGTGCAAATGTGTTGTTTTTGCCACCGATGGTGCCCAATGGATAGTTTTTCCCATTTAAGGTGCCTAGTAACCATGCCAACGAGCTCTTTTGTCCACCAAATGTGTGCCAACAGGTTGTTTTCCCTCTGAAGGTTCTTAGCCACCGTGCCAGTGGGTTGTTTTGCCCACCAAAGATGTGACAACAGGTTGTTTTCCCTCCGAAGGTGCCTAGTAATTGTGCCAATAAGTTATTTTTCCCATCGAATGTGTGCCAAGAGGCTGTTTTCTAATTGAAGGTGCCTAGTGATTGTGCCAACAGGCTGTTTCTCCCATCGAAAGTGCCCAACGGACTGTTTTTCCCACCTAAAATCCCTGGTGACTGTGCCAAAAGGCTATTTTGCCCATCGAATGTGCCAATGGGCTATTTTGCCCACTAAATGTGTGTCAACTAGGTATTTTGTTGGACCGTGAAACTTTTCTTAGAACATTTCGAGCAGTACATGAGATCTCAATTGTGGATAGGTTCATGTTTTGTTTTGGTGATTTTGGTAGTGAGAGACTATGAAATAGGCAAAATTAGGGTGAAAGTGATGAAGAACACGTATATATATATATATATATGTATGTTCTGTTATTGATGTTAATGCTTAATCATGGACTATAATATCTTTATAGATGATATGGAGTTAAAAATGAAGTAGAGAAGATGATCTTGGTATGAGTTATGATAAGGAAAGATATAGAAACAAAAAGGGTAGTGATTTGGAAAATGTTCACTGAGTATGCTTCAATCTAGTAGCCATAACTTGTTTTTTTTAGTTATCCAAATCAGATGATTATTTGCTTGGATTACAATAGAAACATATGGTTACATTTCTTATGAAGAAATAGAATTTCAATTCTGTCTCTGAGAGTCTCAAAATTTCATAAAGTTGAGAACTGGGTGCAGTACATTGGTGGATGAATGTAAAATTCGTCTTTGTACTTAAGAGGAAAATTTGGATTTATCTAGGCTGAATTGGATGAAGTTACCTTCTTGGAAATTGTATATTATTTTTCTAGCTTTCCAATGATATATAGCATGAAATTTTTGGACATCGGAGTCGAA
>JAOQMS010043432.1:0-11813 GCA_027563885.1 Erythroxylum longipes
TTCAGGTGGGATCTAAACATGATGGATCAGCTTCCGGAATATATGAAGTTGACCTTTTTAGGCTTAGTCAATTTTGTAAATGAAGCTGCTTATATTACTCTCAGGGATTATGACATTGATATAATTTACTATCTCAAGAAATCGGTATTTAACATTAATCTTTGAAACTTAATTTATGTATAGAATTTAGTAATTATATGTGTTTTTCATCTTCTTAAAGATTAAATTTCTCTAATATATATGCATTTCTCGTTATGCTTCTTCAGTGGATAGATTTATGTAAAGGTCATTTAGTGGAGCACAAGTGGTACGAAAGTGGATATAAGCCAACACTCGAGGAATACTTAGACAATGGATGGAGAACTATATGCGGTACAGTTATTCTGGTCCACACTTTTTTTCTAACAACAAATCCAATTACAGAAAAAGCTATGACATCACTGAAAGAAGAACTGTATCCTGATATCATTAAATGGGCATCACTGGGTCTCAGGCTGGCAGATGATCTTGGAACCTCATCAGTACGTTAGCAAAATTCAAGCATTTCTTATTCCTAGATTCTTTGTGTAATTTAATCTTCTTTTTCTGTTCTTAAACAGCATGAGATGCAGAGAGGTGATGTTCCAAAATCAATCCAATGCTACATGCATGAAACTGGAGCTTCTGAAGAAGAATCCCGTGTCCACATATATTATCTGATTAGTGAAACATGGAAGAAGTTGAATACAGCTCGGGCAAGTGATGCATCATTTTGTAGAGAATTTGGTCAAATGTGTATGAATGTGGTAAGAATGGCACAGTTTTTTTACCAGCATGGTGATGGGTTCGGCATTGTTGACCGTGAAACTAAGGATCGCTTCTTGGCACTGGTTGCTCAACCTGCTCCACTTGCATAAAATTTCCTATATTATGGGTTTTGTCATGAGTTTATTATGCACTGTTGTTGGAAAATAAGGTGTAATGCATAAATATTGAGAAAAAATAGTTAATAAGGAACATAACATGTAATTATATCTATCACAATTGTGGTTGAATACTCAATATCTAAAGAATGGTTTAACTATTGATGCATCCAAAATATTGGAAAAACTCATATCCATCCAAATTATTGAAAAATGTCAAAAAACTAATATATTAGTTTATTTAACTCCTCTTCTCGTAAATGGCAAGGGGTTAGGTGTGTGTGTTGTATTCCTAGATTCCAATTTCCAAGCAAAATTTTTTTCTCACCCAGAAAGTTTGATTGAGTTCAAAACATTCATATCGAATTTAAATCCAATCAAGTTTCGAACAACCTAAAATTTGACTTGGTCCAAATCATTGAACCTGAATCTAAGTTATTTGGGCTCTAACAGGTATGAAGTTAACTATTTATTAATATAAAAATGATAAAATTTTATACTTGAAAAGAGTTGTATTTTGGGACGAGCTCAGATCATAATGTCTGAACCCAATCTGAAGTCTAAGTTTGATTTGAAAATTGAAAAAAAAAATCTGAACTCAAATCAATCTGAAACTTGAATAAAAAGTCTTAGACTTAAATTTCAAAAATTTTTAAATCCTAAAGTCACTCTAAAATTTGATAAACTCTAATCAAGCATGTCAACTTGAGGTTTGGATGAGCATCCAAGATCTTTAGAATTCATTTATTTCTCTTAAGAATGACCTGTTTTAGTTTTGTTTCTTTTCATATAATCGGATTGTATGGTTCAAGAATATAAGTGTCTAATCCTTATGAACTCACTTGAGAAGTCCAAGCTGTAAATCCCACATGAGGTGTAGAAGGGTTTGACCCTTAGCTTCTCGTCATATTACAACAGGGATATTGGGTATATTAGCGGACTTATTTCATCTTAGAGATCTTTTTACCATCCCAACTCTTTCTCTCTTTAATTATAATTGCTTTTTTTTAACAAATTCATAGGTTGATGACTAAATTAAGTTTCAAAATTTCTATTCATAGGAGTGAACTTTCAATATCCTCTTCCTGTCATAAGCAAATTTATTCACATCATATTCTCTTTTAGTCCATAGCTAATAATTAGGGATGCAAATCAATATGTAACAACCCAAATTACAAATTTTCAACAAATAAAAGCTGCACGATTTTTACAATGTGAGCCTTTAAAAACCTAGAAGCATGAGATACGTTTCTACATACAATACGATTTTCTGCTCACCATTTTTACCACAAAAGTCCAATCAAATGGAACATTTCACATATGGGACGATAAAATCGTGTAAATAATAAATACTCTATGAGCCATATGCTTCCAATTGGACCACTTTTAAGTTTCAAACCAACGATACGTGACACCTCGTAGGGCAACTATGTTGATTAGAGAGCATCCCCAAGCAAGTTATTTACACAAATCATCTGTATAATCTTGCAATAATTACCAGGTGTTCGTTTCCTGATAAAAAATAATGGCCTTTTCCTTGGTTACTTCGAAGGGGGTCTTGCTATAAAACCCCTTCACCTCCACTTTTCCAAAGAGTTAGTTTTTCCCACAAAATATACATCCTCTTATTCTTTCAAAAAGCAATAAACATATACTTGTTTATTTTACTTAATTCTCGGAGACAATTCCTACTCTACCCTTTCGAGTGCACTAAAGTTGGTGGAGAAGGCGTTAACCCTGGGGTTGGATCCCGTTGTCCTGCTACACCGTAGAGGGGGAATTTCTGACTTAGGGCAGTGATTTTTCACGATCCCTTGTTTTCAGATAAACCTTTCCAATTTCAAGTATTATTGACATTTTCGCTAACAATCTAAGTCGTAAATTTATTATTGCGTTATTACTGCTGTCGAAAATTGTGTTGTTCTACTTGTCCCTTCGAGTTTGCTATTGGTTGTTAGAAAGTTCTGCATTTTGATTTTTCTGCTGTGTATTTAATTTCGGTATTAGTTGGAATTATGTCGTCTGCGAATGAGATAAACTTAGTTTTTGCTCTTACTATTTTCCACATAGGTTCCGCCTCTTTCACTATGGCCCCAAAAATTATACATGACCTTATTATATTAGAGCCTCTAGATGGGAGAAACTTCAAAAGATGGTTTGAGAAAATTCTTTTTTACTTTCGACAATACGATGTTGATTATGTACTATTTCAAGAGATTCCTAGTGATAATGCTGACCCTAAGACTGCTAAGGATAACCGTACTGTTAGGGGGTTTTAATCAACCATATGATCAACTCTTTGTTTGATATCTACTGCAAGTGCAAAACTACTAAAGAAATTTGGGATGCTTTAAAAGTGAAATATGAGATGGATGATGTCAATACTAAGAAGTATGCAGTTGTTAGGTAGTTAAAATTTACTGTTGTTGATGATAAGCCAATTATGGACCAATTACATGAGTATGAAAATCTAGCTGCTGAAATCCTTACCGAGGGTATGAATATGTGTGAGTTGTTTCAAGCTAATGCCCTTATTGAGAAATTACCTATCTCATGGAATGAATATAAAAATCAGTTGAGACATGAGAAGAAAGATATGAAACTTCGAGAGTTGATAGGATATACAAAGATTGAGGATGTCAATTGTACACAAGATAAGACCAAAATGCTTACCCTTGTCCCTACTGTTAAGGCTCATATGGTAGAACATAAAAATGTTAATAACTTCAAGAAGAATGGTAGATAAAACAAGTCGTTCAATAACAAACAAAGTCAGTTTAACCGCAAAAGGATTGATAGTGAATGTTGGTGGTGCCACAAGCCAGGCCATCCTGCTGCGAATTGTCAAGCTAGAATCAACTGTGAGAAGAAAGGCCAAGGATAGAAATTGCGACAGTTCGGGAAAGCAAACCAGACGGGATACCAATGAAGTAACCAAAAGAACTTTGGTAAGCCTCAGGCTAATATGGTTGAAGCTAGTGATGACAAGGAGATCATTATTGCTATGGTGTTTGAAGTCAACCTTGCTGGAAATTTGGTAGAGTGGATGGTTGACACAAGAGCTACAGGTCATATCTGCACCAACAAGGACCTGTTCAAGGAGTTGAATGATGCTACTGATGGTGAATTCGTATACATAAGCAACTCTAGCAAAGTTCTTGTCTAAGGAGTTGGGAAGGTCACTCTTAAACTCACTTCTGGAAAAGTGTTGGCATTAGAAAATGTTTTATTTGTTCCTGATATACGTAGAAACTTCATTTCTGGTGCATTACTTAACAAAGCTGGTGTTAAACTAACCTTTGATTCTGATAAGCTAGTTATGACTAGGAATGGGAACTTTGTTGGAAAAGGATTTTGTAATGGGGGCTTATTTGTACTTAACGTTGAAATGAATACATCAACTTCTTCTGCTTATATTGTTGAGTCTTTAGACTTATGGCACTCTAGACTTGGGCATGTGAATGTGAGGTCAATTAAGAAGATGCAAAGTTTAAACTTATTACCTAATTAGATAACTAATGAAATGGAAAAATGTCAAATTTGTATTTAGGCTAAACACTCTAAGAAACCTTTTAAGTCAGTGACCGAGAGAGAGTCACAATTATTGGACTTGGTGCACACAGGCTTGGGTGATTTTAAAAATTGTATGAGTAAAGGAGGTATGAGATATTATATTATCTTTGTATATGATTGTTCTAGATTTACTAAGTTTTACTTATTGAAAAATAAAAGTGATGCAGAGGAAATGTTTATGAAATACAAAACTGAGGTTGAAAACTAATTAGAAAGGAAAATTAAGAGATTAAGGTCTGATAGAGGTGGTGAGTATAGTACTGATTTTATGGCTGATTATTGTGCAAAAGTTAGGATTATTCATGAGCTTATAGCCCCTTATACACCAGAACAAAATGGAATAACCGAGAGGAAAATATGAACACTTAAGGATATGATGAATGCAATGTTGATTTCTTCCAGTTTACCTGATTTTATATGGGGGGAAGCTATTCTTTCAGCTTGTCATGTTCTAAATAGAGTCCCTCATAAGAAACTAAATCAAACCCTTATGAAATTTGGAAATGTTATCTACCTAACTTGCGTTTTTTAAAAGTGTGGGGGTGTCTTGTTAAGGTTGCTCTACCTGAACATAAAAGGAAGAAAATTGGACCTAAGACTATCGATTCAATTTTTATGGGATATGCCTCTAATAGTACTGCCTATAGATTTATGGTTAAAGAAGAGGGATCTAACATTTATGGACCAATTATAGAGTCAAAAGATGCAATGTTCTTTAAGGATATATTTCTTATGAAAGTTAGTTTATAAGATCTTAGAGAATTTGTCCCTAATTCTTCTACTAATGATGATATAGAGGAAGAGGAAAGTGTTGAACTAAAGAGGAGCAAAAGAGCTAGAGTACTCGCCAGTTTTAGTTCTGACTTTATTCTTCATTTATAGTGACAAAACTTGAGGTGATAGATGATGTTTTTGTGGTGACTTATATTATTGGGGAAGATCCTAAAACTTATGAGGAAGCAATGAGATCTGTAGATGCTACATTTTGGAAGGAAGCCATAGATAGTGAGTTAGGGTCAATCATGTCTAATAAAACTTGGGTTTTGGTTGATCTACCTCAAGGGTATAAGCCTTTGGAGTGTAAGTGGATTTTTAAAAATAAATTGAGACTTGAAGAAACCGTTGAGAGGTTCAAGGCAAGACCTGTGATTAAAGGCTTTAAACAAAAGGAATGATTGGACTTTTTTGACACTCACTCTCCTGTTACTAAAATTGCATCTATAAGGATGTTATTTGCTATTACCTCAGTATTTAAGCATCATGTGCACCAAATGGATATTAAAACAACTTCTTGAATGGTGATCTAGATGAGGAAATTTATATGGTTTAACCTGAAGGGTTTAGAGTGCTTGGTCAAGAACAAAAGATGTGTAAGTTGGTTAAGTCTTTGCATGGACTTAAACAAGCTCCCAAACAGTGGCATGAGAAATTTGAAAATGAAATTTTCAAACATGGTTTCACCTCTTGTGATGTTGATTCTTGCATTTACGTGAAATCTAATATCAATGGTTGTGTAATTATAACTTTTTATGTGGATGATATGCGTATTTTTGGTACTAATTTATCTATCATTGATACTACCAAGAGTTTGCTAAAGTCTTCTTTTGATATGAAAGATCTTGGACTTGTGGACTTTATTTTAGGAATCAAAGTTGACAGGACTGACTCTGGTTTTAGGTTGAATCAAACCCATTATGTTGAGAAAATTTTGAAGAAGTTTGGTTACTATGATGTTGATCCAGTCAACACTCCCTATGACGCTAGTATTGCTTTAAAGAAAAATCTTAGTGACAGTGTAAACCAAGCTGAGTATGCTAAAATTCTTGGTAGTGTGATGTTCTTGATGAACTATTATCATCCTGATATTGCATATTGTGTGAGTAGACTTACTACGTATACTCATAATCCTAGTTAAGAGTATTGGAATGCATTGATTCGTTTGTTGAGGTATTTGAAAGGTACTATGCATTATGGATTATCCTTTAGTGGTCATCCTCCTGTATTAGAGGGGTATTCTGATGCTAACTGGGTTACAGAGAGTGATGATAAACACTCTACCAGTGGTTATATTTTTACCTTGACAAGAGCTGAAGTGTCTTGGAAATCATCCAAGCAAACATATATTGCGAGATCAACAATGGAGGCAGAGTTTATGGCTTTGAAGTTGGCAGGACGAGAAGCTGAATGGCTAAGGAATCTCTTAGCAGATATTCCACTTTAGGAAAAACCAATTCCTTCTGTGTTTCTTCATTGTGACTCGCAGGTTGCCATTCATGTTGCCAAGAACAAGGCATATAATGGCAAAAGTAGACATATCAGATTGAGACATAAAATTGTCTGTACTTTAATTAGACATGGTGTAATTTCTCTAGACTATGTCAAGTCAAAGAGAAACTTAGCGGATTCGTTTACAAAAGCTTTGACTAAGAAACTAATTTCAGAGCATGTTAAAGGGATGAGGTTAAGCCCAATTGTTGGATACCCATCTTGGAAAACCAAGTTCAATGGGTCAAATGAAATTATGTGGTGATTACTTACTTGTACTTTGTTTGTGGTATAATACTGAGATACATTCAGTTGTTGAATTGCATCCCTAGCATGATTTTACTGTGTTTGATGAGGTTGGATTGTATAATCCTTAATGAGTTCCATAGCTCAAGTTTGGGTGGTGTGAGCAGTACACACTTGATGGACTCACCTACATGATTGTGGGAGGCTAGCTACCTTCCTATGAGAGTATATGGGTTATCTCTCTAGAGCGATCATGAGACCAGGGCAGTTTGAGGCTATTAACTCTCTAGCAGGTTCTGTCTTCGAATTTCTTAGGACAACAGGTTCAAGACTTAGTTCACCTGATTGTTCATCTATTTTTATTTATTTTCGTTTTTGTTACAATTTGTTTCTCAAGTTTGGACCAAATGGGGGATTGTGGACGTTGGTCCAAAGCAATGTCCATATGAACGCTGTCCACCAACGTTCATATGGACATTGTCCACCAACGTTCATGTGAACGTTGGTGGTGAAGGGGGTCTTGTTATAAAACCCCCTCACCTCCACTCATCCAAAGAGTTAACTTTTCCCACAAAATATACATCCTCTTATTCTTTCAAAAAGCAACAAACACATACTTGTTTATTTTACTTAATTCTCGGAGACAGTTCCTACTCCACCCTTTCGAATGCACTAAAGTTGGTGGAGAAGGCGTTACCCCTGGGGTCGGATCTCGTTGTCCTGCTGCACTGTAGAGGGGGAATTTCGGACTTAGGGCAGTGATTTTTCACGACGTCTTATTTCAGATAAGCCTTTCCAATTTCAAGTATTATTCACATTTTCGCTAACAACTTCATCTTCATTTCGCTGTATCATAAGCTTCCTGCCAAGAAACCAATACTTGTTGATTGGATCATCATTCTGTAGAAGTTTCAGTCGACTTCAATGCAGGGTTGTGGCCAAAGTTTCGGACCAAACAATAACTAGAAGATCTGGAAATTACCAACCTGCTTTATAGGACTATAACTATATCCTGTCACTTGTTAGTCAATAACAAGCGACTTCGTGGTATATTTTTCTATTTGCATTCATTTTCTTCCTGCTTCCTTAGTTCATATTCACTAAATAAAAATTATATGGAATTAATTCGAAATTCTAAACCTATCAAAATTCTTTTTGAATAGATCTTTAGTTTGTTTCTAATTTTATCTTATAAGTCATATTTATTGGCTGAAATCCCTATTTAAGAATTTTTTTGTATTTTACCAATATAAAACAACCAAGTTCATTATTCCAATAATATAATAAAACAACTTCAGTGTTACAAGTTCTTTTATCCTACATATGTTCTTCTATTTTTTTAAGAAACTACTACAAATTATGCTATGTGCACTAGTACGTTTTGAAGTAGGTTTTGACAAACTTGGAAATTTTAATTGGTTTTATCCTGCTCAGGTTGATTCCTATACACAAGGGATTGACAAGTTGAAGGAGGATGAAAGGTCCATGCTTGGGAATGAAGCGATGAATCGTTTAGACCAAGTGGAACTCATTGAAACCATTCAAAGACTTGGGGTACAATATTGTTTCCAATGTGAGATAAAAAGGATTTTGACTAGAATTTACAACGATAGGCAGAATAACAATGGCTTGTCAAACAGTGGTTTACAAACCGAAACTCTTGAATTTAGACTCTTAAGACAACATGGTTTTAAGGTTTCTCAACGTACATACATATCTCAGAAGAAAATTTCTTCCAATAAACACTACTCTTGTGGACATATTTGCAGCTGATCTCTTCATTACCAATCTAATTCAAATTGCAGAGATTTTCAATAGTTTCAAGGACAGTCTACACAAATTCAAAGCATGCCTGTGTGAGGACATTCCGGGGTCGCTTTCTCTCTATGAAGCATCATTTCTTGGGGAAGACGATGAGAGCATCTTATAGGAGCAGGAGATTTTGCAGTGCGACATCTTAAAGATTATGCGAACTACAACAAAGGTGATTACATATCCGTACTAGCTATGCATGCCCTGGAGCTCCCGTTGCATTGGAGAACGCCAAGGTTGGAAATCAGATGGTACATGGATGTGTACCAAAGTAAAAAAGCTATAAATCCTCTGCTTCGTGAGTTTACAAAAATGGAATAGAACAATCTTCAGGCAGTTCACTAGGAGGATCTGAAATGAGCTCCCGAGCAAGCTGCTCTTTTATACATTTGCTCCTGTTGCTTAAACTAATAATTTGTTTTTGTAAGGTTCATTAGCTTGTAGGATGTGCGGTTTGATCATACTCGAATTCAGACTTATTATATCTTCGATATGATCAAATATGATAAAGTCTAGTCTGACCTGACTCAACAAATTTAAATTCTGAAACTCAATCTGGTCTAATTGATTACCAAACCTGCTTTTCCTGTTCACAAGAGGTTTTGTATTTGCTGACTTCAGGTGGTGGCAACACAGGGGTTTCTCACAAAAATTACCATTCGGAAGAGACAAGATAGCCGAGTACTAATTATGTGTTTTTCACCTTCTTTAACATTGAATTTCTCTAATATACATGCATTTCTCATTATGCTTCATCAGTGGATACATTTATGTAAAGGTCATTTAATGGAGCACAAGTGGTACAAAAGTGGGTACAAGCCAACACTCCAAGGATACTTGGACAATAGATGGAGAACTATATGCGGTACAATTATTTTGGTCCACACTTATTTTCTAATAGCAAATTCAATAACAGAAAAAGCTATGGCATCGTAAAGGAAGAACTTTACCCTGATGCCATTAAATGGGCGTCACTGGGTCTCAGGCTCGCAAATGATCTTGGAACCTCATCGGTACGTTAGTAAAATTCAAGCATTTCTTGTTCCTGGATTCTTTTTGTAATTTGATCTTCTTTTTCTGTTCTTAAACAGCATGAGATACAGAGAGGTGGTGTTCCAAAATCAATCCAATGCTACATGCATGAAACTGGAGCTTTTGAAGAAGAAGCTCGTGCTCACTCATATTATCTATGATTAGTGAAACATGGAAGAAGTTGAATATTGAAAGAATAGTAGCAGAAGAGGGAAATTGATATGAAATTGTATTGTATTGCTTGTATATTTTTGAATACCTTTACATGTACTTATGTACACTTTTGTATGTGATAATAACAAATAAAATCTTGAAGATCAAATGAGATACACGAGATAAATCAAATGAGATACTAGATAAATGCAAATCATACATGTGCACGTGAGATTATATGGAGATCTAGATATGTTTATCAACCCCCTCATGTAAATTAAAATATAAATAATAAATATTAAATTAAAATAAGAAAATATAAATAAAATAAATTTAGTAAATAAAATATTTCATAAAAAAATATATTATTAATCATATAAATATAAATTATAAATATGTTAGACTTACTTTCTATTAATTAAGGGTATAATGGAAAATAATAATTATCAGAAGGTTATTAATGGAAAGTAGAATTTCTACCACAGAAGCACTTTCGTACCGCAACCCCCTTTCTGCTTATCGATTTCTGCGGTAACACCGCACTTTCCTTCAACCTCTGGTTGTTCATCCGCAGATCCAAATATGTGACTGCGTTTATAAACTGTGGTGGAATGAGTACTTATCCCCACCCCACCACAGATCCAAACACAACCTAGATATAATCAAGTTTTGAGTAGTTTAATGTCTAATTGAGTCTAAGCAACTAGATCAAATTGGGCGTATCAAGTCTATTATGTCAAGTTAGATTTAGAATTCCAATTTTTTTAGAGAAATATTAAATGATTAAATATCTATTTAGACTGGCTCAAGCCCAAAAGCCTATTGTTTAGAAAAATATTAAATACTATAAGACTCAATAGGAGTAAATCAAGTCTTAAAGCCTAATTCTATGAAAGTTTTGTAATTGAAGCAATGCTCTTAATACTCTACTCATATAATCACTTTGAAACTTTGCTTCAATCACAAATTTCAAAAAATGACTCTTTAAACTTAACCTTAGCTAATTAAATTTTGGTTTTCCTGTTTTAAGTGTGCTTTATTATAAAAGAAATTAATTTATCTAAAAATTAAACAATATTATTTTTAATATAGTTAGGTTTTAGAATTCAAACATAACTCAAGTTTGAGTTTCACATTCTAGCTCAATTCTTAAGTTTAAAATTTTTAATAAATTAAAATATAAATTTAACTTGAAATTCAATTTACCAAAGTCAAATTTATTAATTTTTAGTCAAATTAAATCAAACACAAGCTGTTTTGTCATCTCTATCTTTGCCATTTTAGGATAGGATTGTTTGTGGTGTTAGTTGTTTTTCCCCTAGTCGTCTCTATCTTTGCCATTTTAGGATACGTTCGTTTGTGGTGTTAGTTTTTTTTCTCCTAGTCATCTCTATCTTTGCCATTTCAGGATAGGATCGTTTGTAGTTTTAGTTTTTTCTTTCCTAGTCACTTATCTGAAGTTATTTAAGGAAAAAACTACCCTAATCCTTAAACCTTAATATGAGGAAGCGGGAGATGTTCATTCAGGATGTGAGAGCTACCAGACAATACCTCAAGAATTGACGGTCCTATAAAATTTTAAATTCTAAATATATACAAAAGCATCTCCAAAATCTCAAACACTACCTTAGTCGTCCGACACCTAGAAGATAATGTTTCTCTGTACGATGGTGACATGTCAAAAGAGAGCCAAAACCAACCCTTTCACTGAAGGTCTCTTGTTCGAATTATGTAAAAGTTCCTTGTAGTTTCATGATGTAAGAAGCCTAGTCATCGAAAGGGCACTTTAAGACCGCCACCCCACCACAACAACGACATTTCAATCTCCCT
>JAOQMS010043433.1:0-11813 GCA_027563885.1 Erythroxylum longipes
CTTGGCTTAGGATTTAAAGATTTTGATGGTGTGCATTGGAAAGAGGCTTTCATGTTTACTTAGAGTAAACTTGAATTATTGCTTAGACTGATGAGTAGTAGCCTAAAGTGCTTGGATAAAAATGTACTTAATTATGCTTTGAAAAGTTTAAGTATTAGATCAAGGCATTAAATGCCTTGGAAAATGTAAAAGAAAGCTTATGTGAATAATAAGGGAAGTAACCATGTGAGAAGCTTAATAGCCGAATTCTATAGCTTAAAATATAGGGATATTGTATTTTATACACTTATGTGATGGTGTATAATTATGAATTATATATTTGAGTAGTAAATACATTACATTTGTATATATAAAGGCTCTGGAGCTATAGATCAAAGAGCTCATACCGAGGATTGTTGAAGTCCAAGGAGTGTACACCTTTTTTTGATGTGAGTTCGAGAAAACATATATCTCAAATGGGACTAGGACAACCCAAGACATGCATAATGACTTGTATGTGAATTTTGAACCTAGTTAATGTATAGTAGAATTTAATCTCAAATTAGATGCTAGTATACTTATATGTTTAATAAACGACATTGTTTTGAATAACTTTGCACTTGGAGTACAAAAGATGACTTTTACTGCATGAAATAAGATTTTGGAACTTACATATGTATAACCGAGTCATGTATGTTGCATGTATGTATTCTCTTTTCGCTTAGAGCCATAGCAAGGTTCCATTTTATCGGTCGGACCGATAAATAAAGGCTTGGTACCTTACTTGATTTTAGTATTAAATATTTGTTTGTGATTTTTTTATGATTGGTGAGGTAACGATTGGCCAATCATGTGCTAGGTATAACAGATTAAGTGACCCCCGTACCCTTGATGCTGGTAAATAAAAGTCGAGTCCTTGTAACCACATCATTCTACAGGACTTGTGGGTGATTTCACACCTAGAGGTCTGGTCACCGACGAGGTTATCACCAAGGGTCATGACACTCTTGTCGACCGTATTCTGGACTCACCACAGATGAAAGTTGAGCTAACACCGGGATTCGGTAGGTGTGCACTCTAGTTTGGCCGACTAATGGTGACACATAACTATTTTGGCTTCCTGACGAGACTTGATTTTTACATGTGATGCTTTTCTACTCTTGTGTACTAGAACCAGAACCTATGTTCATGGAATGAGTGATTAATAGGCTAGGCCTATGTGGTTCCTAACCAGTATGGGATGAGTCATAGACTAGGTCTATGTGTATCTACATCATGCATATTCACTTCATAGGTGGTTATATGCATGTTAGATGTGTAAAACCATCCTTAGGTTATTTAGACAGTTTTGGTGTGTACCAGGTTCTGTTTGCAATATAAGTCTTTTTCTTGCTCACTAAATACATAGTGTACTCACCCCCCTCCGCTTTCCAACCATGCAGGTTAATTTGGTAAGCTTGAAGCTCTGAGTAGTTCGCACAGTCTTTTGACATATTTGGGCATTACTGCACGTGGGTAGTCTTTATTTTGTACTTTTGTTGTATAGTGGCTCATAATTATGTTGAAATGCTTTATAATTTTGTAAATTAACTCTTGTCTGTCTTGTGGATTGTAAATGGCTTTATGTATGAACATTTTGTACTTTTGTTGAGATTGCTCTTGAGTGGACTTCAAAGTCCAGAAGTTGTGGTAAAGTTTTAATGCAAATATAGAAGTGCGTTTGAAACTGATTTAAAGGTGTTTTTCATTTTGGGATTTTCAAAATACAGTTGTTGTGTTGCCGAAATGTTTTTAAAGATATCCAGTTAGCCTTACATAGTCAGGTTAAGGGTACCGCGAGTAACCTTAACCCAGGTATGTGGCGGTCGTCATATGCCTAATGTGGTTCCAGGTCTTGACAATCCATAAGTTATGCAAGTCTTTTTTCCTCAACATGGTTGCTCAAAAGATTACTGCTATAGTCATCAATTGAAAGAATTTTAGATCGTAGACCATTAGAAGCAATAACTTCCATCATATGCTAATAATAGTAAGATTGGGCAACATTAAATGACATATTTGAACCACACCACCATCTAACTTTCGTCATTTTTTAAATTATGAACTGCTTTGGATTGTAATGCACTATGGAGAAGGTTAAGCCCTATAATTTATTCATGGAGAAAAAAAGTTAGGCAATTATCTTCTTCTCTTCTTCCCATTAGTTATGATTGCATCAACCCATTATTCTCAAGTTAGTATACTATCTTTAGTATTGTTAATGGTATCATCATTACTGTCAAATGAGCTATTAGTACCAATTTCGTAGTTAATTACCATTCTTCTTTCTTTTTCATACTTATATTCTTCAAGTAAATTTTTTATCTTCCATTTGACATTATGACTTTTTTTTGTTATATTTCTATATCAATTTTAATCTCAACTAAATATTTTTTAACCTAGTGATTTGCCCATCATGCAATTATTTTTCAAGATACAAGCATATAATATCGTTTCTTATTTAAGGAACCACTGCATAAACCTAAGTTAATTTATCAAATCTTTATAAAGAGGTTAAAATGTGAGGAGTACTTGAACTTCCTTCAATTTAGTTATAAAAATGAATGTAAGAATATATAAAAAAGAAAACAATAATGTCATATCAAAATAAAGTTTGTCTAATTATTAATACATGAGTTTATTATACGTATCATCAATGTAAGGTCATCATGGTAATGTAAAATTACCATTATAGGCCAAATGAATTTCAATTCTCTCTATACAAAATTCTTGGTACAAACAAGTGCCATTGGAATTAATTCTTTTCCTTTCTTTTCATAACAAATGTAAGGTACATCAAAATTAAAAAAATCCATTGATTTTGCTTAAAGATGAAGCATTAAGCTAGATTTAGGAGATGGGATTTCAATACTTTCTAAATTCTTCTATTGCATTACTGATAAATTGCTTGATAATTAAAATTTTAATTTTTTGTGAGAAGGATGTAAAAGAAATATATTCCAATGTCTTCCTTTTCTTATTTACAAACCATTTTAAGTTTCAGGTTCTATACTTTTGTCACATCACTCCTCATACCATTTTTTTGATTAATACTATACAAATTTTATAACTTTGACAAAAACTCATTAAAGGTTTATATATTTCTAGGTTTGGTAAAAAGGTCTGAACTTAGATCTACGCAATGCAAAGTCGATAAACAAAATTCCAATTTAACCGAATTTGAGTTAAATTCAAAGTTAATAAAAAATTGAGATTTGAGTCAAGACACTCAAATCAGCTCTAACTTGGGCCTAACCAACTAAAAATCAGCCCGAACTTGAATTATGGTTATGCTTCAAGACATGTTTAAACCTATTAAAATTTATAAGCTTCATATTAGATCTAATTTGTTATCAAGCTTATACATCACTCATTTAACCACTCGATGATTGAATTCCAATTAATTTGGTAAATTAATTAGGAATGTTAATAGGCCAAGCAGGGCTCGACTATAAGCTAGGGTGACCCGTGGGCCAGTTTGTGGCTTAACAAGTTAGGATAGGTCAACTCATACGGGCCGGGCCAAATCAGCCTATCTTATATTTTTAAAAAATGTAAAAAAATAATATCATTTTTTAAGTAATGGTCAGGTCATAAATAGGACCAGGTCAGGCCGACCACTTTTGATTCGTATCCTGCCGGTGACTCAGGCTGGGTCAAAATTGATATCCCTAAAATTAATCTACACCTTTTTAATAAATGAACATAGGGCATAAATTTGGAAAGGAAAAAGGAAATAAGAAAAAAGTAGCCTATAAAAGTCAGAAAGGCCAACCAGCCACTTTCGCTAAGTATACTTACTAACGGGATGGACAAACACGAAGTCCATCCCATTCGTCCGTTTAATCCAACGGCTCCAATATTTTTTAAGTAATACCGACCTTCTACTCTCTCATTCTCCTCTATCAAACGATTCTCTCTCCCTCTTCTCTCAAACTATTTCCTTTCTCAACCACGTAAAACCAATCTTGCCTGTGGATCGTAGAGGCACGTGGATGTCTCATCTCCAAAGATCGTGTCCTGATCTACATGTTGGTTGCCGTTTTGTTATGTGATGATAAAAATATGTGAAGATCAGCCTATGAAGTCATGTTTTTCCATCCATCAATCCATCTGATGTGAGTATTATTATTCGTTAGTCTTGAAACTTGTGGTTCACTTAGTTTTTCCCTAGTATTAGCTTTCAATCTTCTGGATTTAGCTTAGCTGGTCTATGTATCATCGACGGTTTGGGTTTTGTTTGCAGATCTATTGCAATAATCTGGAATCGGTTTCATATGGTAGGTATCATCAACGGTAGGTATATATTGTGGCTTTTTGGATTTTCTTATGGTTTTAAGTGAGTTGCTTGATCTATGGATTGGTGAGTCGGTTTTGTTTGTTAATTTCTTAGTTTGGGCATGGACAATCGAATCCGACTTTTCTGTTGGAAGCTGGAACTGGAGAGTTAGTTAAGTGATATGTGTTAAGGACGAAGCCTCCTGGGACTTTGTTGCCCTCAGCTCACGTCGTGGACAGAGAGTTGACTGTTTCTCCTCTCTTCTAACGTTTTGCTCTCTTCTCTGACTTCCTCTCCTTCTCCACCATTGGCTTCTTTCCTTTGATATTTCTTCTTGTTTGATCGGCAATTTCCGAAGTCTTCGCCACTTCGATACTTGGAGAAGATGGTATGCTTTCTCTGCTTCTTTCCTCACTCATTTTCCATTCCAATATCTAAAACATCGACGACATGGTCTTGGCGGTTTGGTGCTCTCGATAATCACCCTTTTGTTAAGGTTAGTTAATTGATAAGTGGGGTTTTAGAGTTTAAGATGGTTCTCCCTAGTTTGCTCATTCTGCTACTTATTTTCGAAAATTAGTTGATATTTAGTTTGCTTGTTTCCTGAATTGTAGCTTGTGTTGTTGACGAATTTGATGGTTGATTATATGTGGGTTTTTTATAGATTGCAGATTTTGTCGAGCAGAGTTTAAGTTCATTCTGAGTTGATCCACCAAGTTCTACTCCTTATGGCACAGAATAGGGAGTTGGGAATGGTGGAAGTTTTTGAATTTCTGCGACCCTTTCTTAATTTTTCAATTCTTCGAGTACCTTTTTCAGATTTATCAGCATCTTTATTTTTAAGGGTCCTTATATCATCAATGGCATCTTTTTGTTGTTCATATCCTTGTGAGGCCATTCCAGTTCTTAAACTACTAGCTAGAAGCATTTCATATCTACCGCACAAGAACTTAGATGTTAGTACACTTGTCTACCGATGTTGTATTCTTGGTATATTCAGCGTTGTTTTACTGGTTTAACTATATTGGCATGGTATGCAGTAACTTAGAAACTCAAGTTATTACCTGGAAAGCGTTGTTGATGCTTACACAGTAGTTTTGAAACGGTTCGTTGGAACAGGATTGGTATGATTTAAAGCTTTGGTTTTGAGTGTTTGTAAACGACTTTGCAACTCTAGGATAATTACTCCATCATCTACATGTTATAATTTTTCATATCTTTTTTGATATGTTAGTAGCTGGTAGCTGTGGCTCAAAAGCTTGTGTGAAATTGTCAGAGGACATTCTCTCCCTATTGACACACCTTCGTGGGCATTCTGGGGGCATTGAGCTAATTGTTGAACTTGTCAAACGGTTACTTGTTGTCCAGGAAGATCTTACTTTGTAATATGTCCCTGAGTTATCATCAGTGATGCTGTCTCTATTTATTGTCCTCATTGAATCTGAACTTGAACACGATAAACTCTCTTTATTGAAGCTCCTAACCTTTCTTATAAAGTGGAAAAGGAAAAACAACATGTTCACTCTATCCATTTATATAGGATAAAAAAGCACTCAAGTAATATATTCTAGTTTTTTTTGATTGAATGATAATTTTATGAGTTTCTTTTCATCAATTATATATTTATATGGTGTCCTCACATTTCTGACAACTGTATATGCCTCTTAGGCTTCCAAGGTGCCTCTTCATTTGTCTATTAAAAATACTTGTATAACAGGTATGAGAGATATTCACAGAAGAAAGGTTGGAGCATATGAGACGTGAAATGGATATTCCCTTCAATTATACACTCCTAATGTCTTGTCTGTATTGTCTAAAGAATCAACCAAAAGTAATTTTTGTTTTTATGTTGTACTTTTAATGAACTATGGCTCTCTTGACTAACAATTGAAAAAAAAAAAGAAGAGCTAATCTCACCATTCTCTTAATTATTTAGCCCAACTGTTGAAGCCTTGAAGGCATCAAATTATTGGCGGCAATTGCATTATAATACTAATATTTCTTTGAAAATGTTGTACTGCCCTATTTGTTCTTATCTTCGAGTCCAGCTAATTCATAACCACCCCACCTGCTTTCCCTGGACCCAATACCCAATTCTTACTATACACGCGTCCAATAAATGATTTTCTTTCCAAACATTGTTTTTTGCTTTTTCTTGAATTTTTGAAAGGACGAAGATTCGGTCCTCTTGTTTGCTTTTATCTACACCGTGGCTTCCATCACCCAATTAAAACGTCCATAAGTTGATGGGCCCCACATAGTCAAAAGTCACGTGTAATAATTAAAAAACTATGACAAAATAAGTTGAAAATAGAAAATTTAAGATATTCATTATTAAATTGTAATTTTAAAAATAAAATTATAATTTAAACGTAAGAGTTGTTAACGGATTAAAGCCTTCATATGCAAATCAACTCACACTTTCAATTATGCTTTTGTTAGAATATATGAAATTCGTTGCATAGGTAGGACTTTTTGTGGAGATTATCGTCCATATCGTTCAAAGCTTGATAACATTGTTGACAAAGACATTTTCAAGTTTCACAAGACATAATGCCTAGACTTCTTTTACGAATATATACTGACCCACTGCTTTATTGCTACTTGACAAATGATGCTGAATTATTTTCATTCTAGCAACTTCTTTAACAGGTTAGATGCCACGTAGACAAAGATTTCCTCTTGTTATTGGTCATATCTACTTTGATTCTTAGACTTCTTTTACGAATAGATACTGACCTACCGCTTTATTGCTACTTGACAAATGTTGCTTTCTTTGGCACGCTTATTGTATGAAAATAAACACATAGATGTTTCATCAATCTTGAGCATAAGTAAGAATGCCATATTAATTTATATCGGTATTGCTTCAAGATTAATAGATCAAGCTCTAGAGTTTGACAATATTTTAGATCCAATTAACTATAATAAATTAGTCATAATGGTGACTGTTCAACCTAATATTAATATATTCAATTATATTTAATTGTACTCATAATTATATATTTAAATACAATCAAGATTAAACTCGAATTTCAAATAATTAGGTTTAATTTACTAATCAAAACATTTATAATTATTATTCTTTAAGTGTATAATTAATAAATTCTGACACTACATTTCATAATTCATAATTAACATAATTATTCAACAAAGCAACAACAAAAATTAAAGAAATTAATGTAAAAAAGTTGAAAATCAAATAAAATAATGGAAGACTAATACTTAAATGTGACACCTAAAACTACTACAGGTCATTCTTGCATGTGTCCTTTGAAATTATTATTGTACAGACAAAAACAAAGTTGCTTTTCATAATTTTAGTACAGGTTCACCAACCCCTAACTCAGAACATTAGTCTTGTCAAATAAAACGTTGAAAAGAATAATGAGAAAAGCTGATAAGCTCTAAATGACCCTACCCATTTAATCCATATCTAATAAAGTTATATGGTATGCATACCTACGAACTTTTTAACCTAAGATATTATTCATAATTTGTATTTTCATGGACATAAGTTAACCTTTTGGGAAGAATGGAAATTAAGAATCGATCATATTTTAGCCAAATTTTGATTGTATCACACCAACTTGTTAAGAAAACAAGCAGAAAAAGTAAGGTCAAAGTTTTCTATAAATTCATCTTACGTGGGTATCACTATTTTGTTGGATCTGTCAATAATTTTACATTCAAAACAATTTCGTAATTAGTGGATATGACGTCATATGAGCAACTTGACTTCTCATATTTTTGTTCCATGTCACTGAATAATTGTCACAATTATTCTCTGATAAATACAAACTATAATTAATGGATGAGACCACTGCAGGTCCTTCTTGCATGCGTCCTTTTAAATTATTTTTGTACAGACAAAAAAAAGTTGCTCCGCATACTTCCAAATTATCATGCATTTTAAGGCTATTGTGAAGAGTTCGTATAAATTCCCTTGCCTTTTTCTCAATAGTAAAAGCAACGAATGATCCAAAATACTATTACTCTCAGACCTTTGAACACTAGGTTTCCATTTCTTTTCTTAAAAATGAATAATTGTAGTTTATGTACACATTACATTGAATATATTATTTATGTCCAAGAATTAATTCTTCAATATCAAAATGTTCATTAAACATTTAATGTATTAATTTTTCTATTTTCAACTGATTTTATGTAGTATTATTTAATTATTACACATTTCTTAACATATGCAATTATTGTTATATAAGTGAAAAGATTGATATGGACAATTTATCAACATATATAGGAAATTATAGAACCAGAAGCCACCTAAATTTTTTTCCCCATTATAGGACATAGGGTAATCAAATGTATAGGACCTACAAGAGTCAAATAAAAGAGTAGACTTCAATCTAATAGATCACCAGTGACATACAACAATATTTATGTCATTTATTATTTAAGTCATGATACTAATATATGGGTAAGATTATTTGACCAAGAACTTAACTATTGATTTGCCCATGTTCCAACATGCAACTTAACTACTTGCTAATTTTTAACACAGAATAGAAGAGACAGGAAGCGACCTGACAAGAAAACTTTAACACACGAACAAGTGAAAAAAGGAAACTAGCTTTAAAGCACCGCCCTTCTTCCGCCGCCCTTTCATGACAACGTACAAGAACAAATTGTACAATAAAGCTATAATAGGTTAATATGATTAAAGAAACAAATTATTAGGTTTTAGTGCCAAGAAGCAAGCTGACAAGAAAACTTTAACACATGGACAAGTGAAAAAAGGAAAATATCCTTAAAGCACCACCCATGTGATCCCCTATTAAACGTGAATTTGGACTGAACTGTGAAAACCAAAAGCACTAGAGGTGTTCCTTTGCTAAAGAACTAGAAAGAAACATATACAATTATTGTTATATAAGTGAAAAGATTGATATGGACAATTTGTCAACATATATAGGAAATTATAGTACCAGGAGCCACCTATTTTTTCCCCATTATAGGACATAGGGTAATCAAATGTATAGGACGTAGAAGAGTCAAACAAAAGAGTAGGCTTCAATCTAATAGATCGCCAGTTACATACAACAATGTTTATGTCATTTATTATTTGAGTCATGATACTGATATATGGGTAAGTTTATTTGACGAGGAAGTTAACTATTGATTTGCCCATGTTCTAACATGCAACTTAACTACTTGCCAAATTTTAACACATAATAGAAGAGACAGGATGCGAGCTGACAAGAAAAATTTAACATTCAGACGCGGAAGACTTGGGAAAGTAATGAACTGGACGTGTATGATATACTATTCCTATCAGGCATCATAGGAAAAGAACTAATAGACACATTTTTCCAGTAATACCTACTTAATTTAAAATTAAAGAGCGTATAATATATATATAATGTAAACCAACTTCTATTGTCAACTATATTTAGAAGTTCATGTCAGTAAAGCTTAATTTGGATAGTAAATGGTTCTATTATATATTTTAACAACAACAATGCTATAAAAGAAACGAAAAACTTACCTTAATGAAAACACATAACTTTCTGTGTTTTCCCACACAATGTCCTTGTTTCTTTACATGTAACCTACAAAAATTTAAGAAAATGGGACCAAATCAAACTCATACAAGTCAATGATTTACAACTCACCATTTTCTTGGAATATGTATCACTTTGTCTATGTCTCTGTGACTGTTAGTGCAAAGTATTTGTTTAAATGCTAAATTTATCAGTGCAAATATCTCTCTCAAAAAATTTGGTCTAGTAGTTTGATTTATTGTTTATATTCCCTCCTACTTATATGGTCTATTAAGCCCAAATTTGGGTGTCTGTGGTCTATACCATTTATCTGCAATTTACAATTTTCCAGACATAAGGTCTTATATAAACTTCGCACAATCAATGGCACTATTGTATTGCGCGCCACTTCCAACCTCCATCTTCATGTTCATAACCCTGTTCTTTATCACGTCCACGGAATTCGATGTGACTGCTGCCATAAATCCCGCTGAAAAGATCACTATTATTTGTGTTCAAACCCATCAACCATCACCTATTTCATCAAAATCACCTCCTTTGTTTGATCAAACGAGCCCAAATATGATGCATTTACTATCACCGTCAATGAAGACCCACGTCATAAGCTTGTTATACCTTGCTATTGCGACATCTTCGTAATAGCATCAATAACACCGTTATAGTTACGACATATGGCAGGTAGCAACGCCTTAACTATTGTTAAAGGAAATCGATTTTCTTCCAGTTACAGTGAACCTAACGACCCGAGGAGTGATATGGAGGTGTAACGATGTCATTCTATGAGCTATCCTAGCACTAAAGGTAAACTTTGTCTACGGTTTGTTTGTGTTCTTGGGTGGATTAGAGATGAATTTTAGTTTAATTCGGTGTTGTGTGGTGATTCTACTGTAGTCTTACGACGGCGCGTGTGGTACAGATGCTGAAGCTGCTCTTTATCGTGAACTATGGCATGCTTGTACCGGTCCTTTGGTAACCGTCCCTCGACAAAATGAACACGTCTTCTACTTCCCTCAAAGACATATTGAACAGGTCCGCTTTATATGATTTGTTTGATTATCATTTGTTTAGTGTTAACCTTGTTAGAAGCTATTTGCACAAATTTGATTTGTGTGCTTATCGTCGAGTTTTCATTTTACTTATGAGCTTAAATCGCTCGTTATTAATGTGTGGATCAGATGGAGGCGTCAACTAACCAACCAGCTGATAAGAAAATGCCAGTTTATAACCTTCTGTCAAGGATCCTGTGTCGTGTCATCAATGTTATTTTGAAAGTGCGTAATTAGTAGCTTTGACGTTTAAATTATTGGTCTCTACTTAAGGTTAATTGATTTCCAAGTTTGTTTTAGGTTTTGTGATTTCATTTTTTTTTATCGAGTAATAATAAATTGTAGGTCGACCTAGATACGGATGAGGTCTTTGCTGAAGTGACTTTACTCCTTAAGGCCAACGTAAGTACCCACTACATTATGTTTTATGTTATATGATGCACGGTTGAGCATTCAGAGCCAAATTATTCTTATTATATAGTTATCTTATAATGTCAACAAGATGAGCCCACCTTCTCCACCGAAGTTTCACTTACGCTCATTTTGCAAGAGTCTGACCCCCTCAGATGCCAGTACTCACGGTGGACTTGTGATTCTTAAATGACACGATGATGAGTGTTTGCCCCCATTGGTTAGTCAAATGCACCTTGTGATAATTAGTCACTAATTTTTTGTTTTTTTTGCAAATTAACAACTGGTTCTAAAGTGGAATTGGGTTTCTAATGCGTCACAGGATATGTCAAGGCAATCTACGACACAGGAATTGGTTACCAAGGATTTGCATGGAAACGAATGGAGGTTTTGTCATACATTTCATGGTAAGAAACCTTATATTTTGGCTTGCCTCTTTCATTGTTTGTGCATATGTTATTAGACAAGATTCTTCATGGGTATACAGTATTAGGTACTTAATTCATATCCTGATGTTGATGTCAGGTCATCGTAAAA
>JAOQMS010043434.1:0-11812 GCA_027563885.1 Erythroxylum longipes
ATGAACTTTGATTCTGTTATGCCATTGAAATATGTCATGGCATTCTGTTTGAATGAAAAGACAAACAAGCATAAAATCCGAACATATGAGTAAATGAATATGTGCTTTGTTTGGGCGAGAGTGGAACCATTCTGTTCCTCACATGCACGTTGACAAGAGCCTTCTCCCGGCTGCCTACTTGTGGCATATGAGCTTCGAAAAAGGACTCATTCTGTTCATAGTGTAAACTTCGGTTTCTCCATTCTGTTCATGGAACCCTCGAGCCATCTATTATGCATTGCATTTGTAAATTGCCAAGCATGATGCACTTGAATGTTGTATGTTCTGCTTTGAATCAGTTACTTGAAAAAAACTGAATTGTTTAGTATCATTACATATGTATATATGCTTGAAATTGTGCTAATTCCTGATGGCTATAAGTATATTAGCCAGTGAGCTGTGTAGCTCAACCTCATTTTTCTCCCCTCCTCAGGTGCAAGCCAAGACGATAGTGATCCCTGCAAGGTATCAAAACCTCCTCATTAGTTAAAGATATTTGGACTAAGTCAGTCCTGTAATAGCTCATTTGGCATGTCATTTTGTATTTTGGGATTAAGTTAATGTGTAATTTGAGCTGTAATGACTCTGACTGAATTTTAAAATGAAAACAATGAAATTTATCCTGTGGTATGATTCTGTTATTTTTAAAGTTTTGGATAATGAAATGTGTATGTGCATGCTTTGTTTGACGAAATTTGCCAACGGATGTTAGTCTTAGAATAGCACGTAAGAGTGGGAAGGATTGCATGTGAAAAACACAGATGAAAGGAATCGTCTGTGGTGACGTCACAACACAGAGGCAAGTAGGGTTTGTAAGGAGAAGTATCCTCTGTGCTGACGTAAGAACACAGAGGAAAGGATGATTCAAGAGTAAAAGTATCGTCTGTAATGACGCAAGAACATAGAGGATAAAACATAGGCCAAGGATCATAAGAAGTAGTTGAGAAGTTATGTTGGTTGAAGGATTCGTCTGTGTTACTGTTCATAGACTTCTTCTCTGGTACTGTACATAAGGATCCGTCTGTGTTACTATTCACAGACTTCGTCTGTGGTACTGTACACAAGGTTTCGTCTGTGTTACTGTTCACAGACTTCGTCTGTGTTACTATTAACAGACTTCGTCTGTGTTACTGTTCATAGGCTTCAGACGATAAGTCACAGACGATAAGGGGTCAACCCAGAAGGTAAAAGTCAACCACAGAGGATAGAATACAGAGGATAGGTTATGGACCATGGATTATAAGAAAGAGTTAAGAAGTTATTTGAGTTGAAGTGTATCCTCTGTGTTACTGTTCATGCTATCATCTGGGTTACTGTTCATAGTTATCTTCTGCCTAATTTTTGGCCACTCAGAAGATAAATTTGGCCTTCGAGGTCTTCATGAAAGTTGAAGCTTTTGAGGTTCTCTTCCAATCTATTCAAAGAAACCCTGAATTGGATGTCTATAATAAAAGTTATACCGACAACCCCGAAGCACGTATATATGTAAAGTGTGGACTCGCCAACGCTGTTCTTTGAGGTTTTTGGGTTGAAGTGGATAAATGGAGTAGTCGACTATTCGAAGAGCTGAGCTGAACTTAAAAGGGGAGTTTAGAGAAGATGACCCGATAATGATCAAGGTGTTTGGTATTGGGAAAAAGCTCACGTTCTATGATATTCTGCATGTTTGGTTGGGGTCCAGGAACGGACTCCAACAGAATTAATTAGCATTTATTATAAAGATATGCATTAAAGAAGATGTAATGGAAATTTCCTTAGGAAAATGAAAAAAGTAACTGATATTAAGTGAATGGTTGCTATGGTTGATACAGATAATTAATTAGCATTTAGGCAAAGGACCATTTTGATACTTAATAATTTTACCAAAATTTAACTTAGACACTAATGTTTTCTAGTATTAAAAAAGCCCTAATAGTTTTAAAAACCTTATCAGTTTAACCTCAAACTTGTGGAATCCTAAGCTACCATTAAGGTTCCATCAATTGGGGCTAATGTTGCAAATTTTAATTTTCAAGGCCAATTAATTCCATGTTAGCACCCCACTTACTAGAAACCCCTAGATCGGGACATTATGGTTTTAAATTCCTAATTTTCTATTTATATTCACTCTTTTCCTCCCTCCTATCCTAACAAGCAATAGCCTTAACTTCTAACTTTTTTATCTAAGCTCTCTCTCTTGAAAACATGTCTATTGATGGTTATATATGTTTCTTATCAAACTACGCTAAGAATCACTACACGTACTAGTAAACTATCTTTATGTTAAATAATCTAATAAACAAATGATTGATTTAAAAGGAATTATTAACTGAACTAATCTGAAATACCTAACTAAATTTTAAAAAAAGACTGAACCAACTAATGGACAATATGATCAAGATATATAATCCATCTATAACCTTTCTATGCTTAGATCTATCTTGATTTAATGATTAATCCTAGTTTCTCAGACTAAAAAAAATTTCAAAGTTACAACCATATTCTTCCTCAAGACATACAATCCATATCCTTAAGATGATTTATTGAAGTCTCTTTCTAGTCAAAATCCCTAAGAATGCACTAACTTATTATGTGAATTCCTATGAAAGATTTGTTCCTAACTCAAAAGATTTATATGGTCCTATTTATAAGATTTCATGTAACTCTTATTATTTATGCTATGATCTATAATTATATATGATTTCTCAATCCTTATATATGAAATATAAAATTGAATCAAAATACTAACAAATCTCAATTCAATTATGATAAGTAATTATGAATAATTCATAATTAAACTTGATTTTTTAATTAAATAAAAGTAATTAATCCAAATACATAGTTTTAAGGTTTATCCTTTCTAGATCTATCCTAATTTAGTCTATGCTAACATAGAAGAAACCAACAAAAATCAAAAAAGAAAATAAGATGAAAGAAATCATTCTCATGAATTATTGAAATCTTGAAGTTTTTGGTTAAATCTTGATGGAACACCCTTCTTGCTTTCCAAGGTTACCTTTTTCTTATCCTAAGATGCTCTATTTAAGCTCCTCTTGAATGCTCTTTAATATGCTTCATAGTTTAATTCCCTAAAATATCCTTTTATACTTATGAAACCTTAAAATTTTTAATATATCTCACCTAATATGGGTCTAACATGAACCTGTGTCACGTTTATGTAATTTACAATTATGGAAAACCCTAATTTATGTAAAAATCATTGCTAATAAAAATTTATGTTACACCTATATTGTCTTAATAATTCTTCAATTACGTATATGAGGGTTCATCTTGGGAACACGAGTATGAGGACCATGAGCATAGGTCCCTATTTAGGCTATTTTGTTCATTTATCAAGTCCTATAGATTAAGGACTGACACGGAGCTTAACACGAGCATCTTTGACTTATTTTCTAAACATAAGTCTATGTTCAACCCATTTTATCGAAAATTATACTAAAACTTCTCCAAATTGGCTCTAATTTATCCAAATTGTTCCTTCTTCATTAAAGAGCTAAAATAAGAGTTGTAAACAAAATATAAGCCATATTAAGTACCAATATAAAAATCATCCAAACATATGTAAAATGCTCTTAAAATCATGTTAAAAGCATAACCTAATTAACATTTATTAAATTCCCCCACACTTAACATTTTCTTGTCCTCAACCAAATTAATCTCTTTACTCTTAATTTAAATAGGTGATGACTCTATGAATGGATTTAATAAATTAATCAAATCATTCAAGACTCTTCATTATTCTTTCAATTGCAAATTTTGTTAATTTGCTAGGAATTTACTTATCATAGTTATGCTATAAACCAATTTAATTCAACTCTACAATCCTTTAAACTTTAACTTAACCCATAAAATTCAACTTTATAAATAAAATGAACATGCACGAGTAAGATTCTTCAAATTTCAAATATTTTTAAAATCATTATTAAAAGAAAAGTAAAACATTGACTTTAAAATAACATAGGATCAGTTAAAGGTTTGTTTGAAAAGTCACCTAATCGTTTAATGTGAAAGTAAACATCTTGTTATAAATACTCCCATTTAATTAATTAGATCACCATTTTAAATGGCTAATAGTACCACTTTTAAGTTTTATCCTTTGTAATTAGTTTAAAGTTAGCTGAGTGAATTTATTTAATCCTAATTTATTCATGCACTTATTTTTTCTTTTTAGTGTGATGTTGAAAATGCTTAAAAGGAATTCTCTTCTAACTCGATTATAGATCTAAATTATATAAAAGTACTATAGTTCAAGTCAAGTATTCATTTGAAAATTAATGAAACAAATTAAAATTAACTTAATCATCAATTCTTATGACAATTTACCTAAACAAATGAAATCACAATAACAACTAAACTAATAATGAATTATCTTAATCAATATTCTTTCAAAGTTAAAAAAAAATCCAAAATTATTATCTATTAAGCTAATTATAATAAAATTGATAAGCATAAGTAAGTAATTTCCTGTCTCATACTTGAGTTGGTCCCTAATGTACATTATTAATAAGATCAACAAAAAAATTAGAAAATAAGGGGGAAAGAGAAATTAGGATACCTAGTACTCCTTTGATAATAAAAGGCTCTAAAGTTGTAATCTAAGGAATATAAATGGGCAGTGTATCATGATTGTACAATAAAATTAGAAACATTAAATCACATTTGAATTTGTGACTTTAAACTTATTTTAACTTAAAACATACGCAACAAAATCAAATTATGTAAACACTTTTAAAAATTCATGTTAAAGATTCCTTAAGCTACTAAGTTGAAATAAAAACAACTAAATCATTAGGTGGCCTCAAAATAAGGACTTCTTTATGTCTTTTAGCTGGTCTCCTTACCCAAACTCTTCATCTTGGTCGATCCTTAAATGAAGGTTTAATTCTCCTTTTCTTTGGTCTCTTAATCTCCGTATAATTTCCTCCCCTACTCATAGGCTTGTTAGATTCTAAATATGCCACGTAATCCATTAGTATAGGGCTATCCATCTCCCTTTCTCTCCTTATTTGATAAAAGTCTCCAATATATATTTTGTGATTATTTCCTATATCATATGAAAATTTTCATCATCTTTTTATGATAAATTCTAACTAAATCATTTTTTAGCTTGATTTTTAGATTATTATGCTTGAATTTTGATATTTTTATGGGATATGGTGCTTAAAATGACTTATATTTTATTTCAGGTCCTATTTCAGTCCCTCGAAGAAGAAGGAATTAATTTGGAAACATGTTAGTCAAGTTAGAGCAAATTTGCTAGATTTTAGGCTAAGGACTCAAAATATAATGCAAACACAATACCATGTTCCTATAGTGTTCTTAAATATATGAACAACATGGCATAAATACACACCCATATTCCTATCTTGTTCAACACTATGTCATTCTATTTCTCCAAGCATTTGCTAATATGGTACCATATTCTGTGTTTATATATCAATACAAAGGAAACAAAGTCTCATATTATTGACCCATATTTATCGTAATTATTATAAAAAAAGTCGTAAAGAGGTAGGTTAAGCAACATAAGATCCAATATGGTATTGTGTTTGACGTATGTTGGTTTGAATTTCTAAGATTTTATGTTCACAAGAGAGAGGGAGAGGGGGAGAGAGAGAGGGGTAGAGAGAGAAAGGGAATTTGGTTAGAACGTAAGAAAAAGCAATTAGAAGCTAAAAATAAGAAGAAGATGGGACTAAAAAGAAAACAACCTTGTAAAAAACCAAAATATTAATTAAGAATATTCAAGATTTAAGATCTATATAAATTAATCTTATTTCTTTTGTTTTTCTCTTTATTATAGGTTTTTTGTTTAAAGATAAAGTAATTGGCATATAGATTTAGGTGGGACAAATATTAGAGTTATTATTTTGCATTGATTTCTTTCTTATTTGGTTCAAATTACCAGGTTTTAAGGATTGTATACCTTTCTTAATGAGCTCAGTTAGTGAAATATAACATTGGGTATTCACCTTAAGAAGGAACTCACTATTGGAATCTTAAGATTCCCTTTGTTTCTTCTTCTCCTTACATTTTCTTGAAGATGATTGCTAATTTTGTTTCATATTCATCACCAAAAAAAGATAATCTTAAAAAATTAACCAAATTACTAAACTCTAAGTATGGGGTAAAATATGCCCTAACTTTGAAAATTATGACATTTATGGAAGAAATTTATAGTAATCCAGGTTTAAAAAATCAGGTAGGTCTAAATTTTATCAGGAAGTAGTTTAGAGATATTTTTTGAGAATAATGAAAAATGTCGTTTAAGTTAATGTTTAGCGTGAGGCTATGTCGAACATTGTAATTTAAATTCAAACCTGATTTTGACTTCTAAAGGGAGACACAATCATGTTTTTGGGCTTAGTTGGTCAAATAATCTTCGTTTAAGACCATATTCCTTGTTTAGATGAAATTATACCCCTCTTTCTTCACTTTATTCCCTATTTTTTTAGTATCATTTTTCATACTTCCATTCCTTCTACCTAGAAAAATATTTAAAAAAAGAACATAAAAAATTGCTAAAAAACTAAGAATATTTTTTCAAGGTGATTATAATTTAAAGAAGTCTGAATATTGAGAACTATAGTAAAATAAATATAACCAAAAAAATTTAGATAATTATTCTTAATTAGAAGTACTAAATGAAAATCTAAAGTTCTTAAAAATTAAATTTAGCTAGGTGCTTTACAAGTAGGAGGAAGAAATAGTGAACCATTTACTTTTTGAATGCTTATATACCTCCAAATTATGGGAACATATCCAAAGATTAACTATTATATCTCTTCCATCCACCACTTCGCAAGATTTGATACTATAGTGTTGTAGGCATCACAAGAAGAAAGGAGTGGAGTAGATAGCTGTGAAGTTGGCTTTAAATGAAATAATTGAAATCTTATGCATGGAAAGGAATCAGAGAATCTCCACTAAGGAGTCAAGAGATTCCCAATGCCTAACTCTAATAACTATCAACTATATAAAAGAGTAGTTAATTGCACATTAGAGGCAAATAGTATACAATTGGGACACTACACTAGAATTTAATACCTCAGTTCTATATACCTAGTAACAATTAAGAATTACGAAGAATGAAGAAATCATAATGTAATTAAAGATCACTTAGAAATAGTTAAATATACACGCAAGTTAACAAAGATCACTTACAGAAGCATAAAGCAAAGAATTTTAGATCTAATTCCTCTTGGAGTAATCCACAGGCATATAAAGTAAGGTGTCAACCAACAAGGAAAGTAATGATTTGTTTAGAGAAAGAACATGCAAGTCTTGATTTATCAAAAGTAGAGTTGTATGCAAATAACAAGGACTAGGAGTGTATGTTATATGTGGATAGTTAAGAACTCTAGCAATTAAGAGCCACAATATTTTAAAATATAAACTACATGTTTCCTTGAAATATGATAGAATAATAGACTTTTTTATAAGCAAAAATTTTGATCATACTTAAACGATGAATTACATTTTATTTTCTTTTGATAAAGTTCTTCTTTTCTATCATTTAGCTACATTGCTTATTTAATATCGATTATATGATGGGATAGTATACTTATGTCCCCTTCAATTAGATTTGTATATGTGACAAATGAAGGTCTCATTCCTTTAGTAGTTAAGCTTTCTCCTCCCCATATCATCTTTTGCATCTGTGGCCCTAAATCATATTCCCTTTTGTCATCCTTTTTTTATATGATGCAATACCCCAATACATCTTGCTTGACAATTTCTATACATAATAATATATTTTAGCATTTATAATGTTAATACTATAATAGTAATTATAATAATAAAGAGAATGATTTCTCTCATTTAAAGTGCTGAAAATGATCTCTTCTCCTTTCATTTTCTCCTTTTTTTTTTTACCTTTTTTGATTCCTTACAACTATTCATATTAATTACCAATACCACTCATTTAATTTCAATTCCATCTTACTTGGCAAGGATCCTAATCGCGGTTTTCTTATATGTGTAAGTTTTAATATTTAACCCTGATATTCCTCAAGCACACGGGTCGTTTACATAGTACCTAAGTTGTTAATCCCACGAGGAGGGTTAATTTAATCCCAAAATCTAAGGCTAAAAACAATTCGCAATAATTCAAAATGAACAAACTAAGACAAGAATTTATTTCAATCATGTACTCAATTTCAAGTATCAATTACGAAAATATTAACAAGATAGCAATCGCAACACCCAATCAAGAATTAACCTAAAGAACTACCAATTTAGAGAAAAGGGAATTTTTTATATCTTTAATGCTAACCTAACTGATTATGAACTATTGGATTACTGGTTCTAGAAGGACCTAGAGTTGATTACTCTCTCTCAAGTTATAACCATTAACCCTAATATGTAAACCTTAATCAGATTATAGAAATTGCAGTCTCTCGATTAACAATCTATCTAAAACCTAATTAGATCTAAAGTTGTCCGAAAAATTATCAGAAACTTATGCAAGATCTCCCTTTGTGCAATTTACCGATTTGATTTAATTCTCGTTTTATTAATTACCTAACTCTCGTTAGCCTAATTTTAATGATTTTTCACTCGGTTCACCCTTTTAGTTTATCACCGACTTATGCAATTGCAGTAATTAAATCACAATAATCCAGTAAAAACACAACAATCAAATTCCATTAAATCAAAATAAAATAACCCGAAGGTGAGTTTAGACATCCTCAACATTCATACAATCTTATCATAAATAGCTATCCCAATTCTATACAGTAATAAAATTGAAAATAAACCGAAAATAAGATCGGAATGGATGAAGGAGGCAGCAATGGCAGAAACCTCTTATTTCGAGAAGTACTTCGTGAAGGCTTCTTCTCCACATCTCACTTACTTCTTCTCTTTCTCAATCTCTGGATGAACTCTCTCTACGGTTTCTCAATTATGGCTGATGCAAAAGCTCCTTCATCTCCTTTGTCATGTTCTTTATATGGGCAGTCCTAGGGTTTTTTAGGGGTAAAAGGTTCAAAAAATCTCTTGAAACTTGACATTACTTGTTTGCACATTTGCCCGATGCAAGCCACGATCATGGGTTTCATGAGCTTCTATCACGATCGTGGGCTATTTGTAGTGTTTTTATCATTGTGCCACGATCGTAGACCTTTATTTCGGCCCGAGTGCCTCCAAAACTTTTCCATTCTTAGATGTTGACCCTGAAACACTAACAAACATATCAAGGTACCTCAAAAATATAATATTTAAGCTCAAAAACTTGTACTAACCTATAAAATACTTAAACACAATTAATTAACAAACTAACACAATTATAGCCTAAACACATACTAAACAATTAAATTAACACTTAAATACATAACAAAATAAGCCTTAAAACATGATGCAGTTCACACTTATCAACATTCCCACACTTAAACATTTGCTTGTCCTCAAGCAAACAAAACAACAAACACACAACACACAATGCAATAATGAGACAATGGCTTCAACTTCATGAAATAAATTTAATTTTAAACACAATCATTCAAGTTCTATCAAATCATTAACATGCAAAATTTACGTCTAAGGGCTTTGAGCTAAATATACAAATTAATCCATATCCAAGCATTAATTTATTTACCCTTTTCAATTGCACACACACATTAATAATTTTTTGGTCATTCAGAATTTGTAACTGTTCCTAAGTATGTTTTCATGAAAAGTCAAGCTATAAAAAGTTCGGTAGCTTTTTATTAGAAAATATTTATTATTATTATTATTATTATTATTATTATTATTATTATTATTATTATTATTATTATTATTATTATTATTATCATTATTATTATTATTATTTAAACAAAGATCTAATCTTTTACTCGGAGGTAAACATTGGTGATGAATGTCGATCCGGTTGCTCGACTAAGTCATTTTTATTCAGCTGCTTGGTTGAAACAAAGTTATTGCTTTTTGACGAGGAGGCACACATTTCTGATGCATGTCGATCCAGTTACTCAGCTATATCACGTTCTCAATAGGCTACTAGCACTATTCATAACTCGAAGGTCAGCGGAATAGTTATTTATTTAGCAACATTTTTTATTTTTATTGCCTACCTTGTTGCTTTAGTTACTAGTTTCCATGAAAAATACTAGTAAAGCTACTTAAGCCGAAAGGCCTCAAATTATGAATGAATGTGACAATTTAGATGGTGATAAATGCATGCTAAATCCTAATTAAGCTGCATATTTAGCCAAAGACCCCAATTCACTAATTTTCCGAGCTTATGATTCTTCACAACTTAATTGGCTTTGTTAAAAATTAACTCAATTCCAATCCGTCTATGCCATTGTCACATTCACACAATTCACAAAATGCAACCTAACAACTATCATACAATATGCAAAATCACATTCAAAGCAAAACAGATAACCCTTCCCACACTTGAACAGCACATTATCCTCAGTGTGAGAAGGGGACAAACAAACATATAAGAGAAGAAGAAACATATAGTAAAAACAAAAAATAGATTGAAGAATAAATTGAAAAAGAAAATGGGTTAGAAAAAACCTCATGGTGATGGAGGTGCTAATTGAATGCTTGAGAGAATTAGTTATCTCGGCTTAACACAAATTACTAAAGTTTTATTGAAAGCTCAAAACAACTCTAACTAAACCTAACAATTTCAATCAAGCTACTAAACGTGCTAATTTATGGTCCTTAGCTTTACCTTGCATCCGTGGAGGCATCTTAATTATTCGAAGATAAGGAAATCACTTCCTTGTCCTTGGGAATTGCTCCTCTAAGATATAGCTTGTAATGATGCCCGTTGACCTTAAAAGTCTGCTTTTTAGCATTTTCTAGTTTGAGGGCTCCATGATCGAGAACTTGAATGATCATAAAATGGTCTACTCCATCTAGATTTTAACTTCCCTAGAAATAGCCCCAACCTTGAATTATATAGCAGAACAGTGTCTCCTATTTTAAATTCCTTTTCTTTAAGAAGAGCATTATGCCATTTCTTTAAATTCTCCTTGTAGAGTTCGGCGTTTTCGTATGCATTATAACAAAACTCTTCAAGTTCATCTAGTTATAGAAGTCTCTTGTCACTTTCTTGTTTCCAATCAAAGTTTAATGCTTTAATGGCCTAGTATGCTCGATGTTCTAATTTAACCAGTAAATGACAAGCTTTCCCGTACATGAGTCTATAAGGAGTTGTTTCGATAGCTGTTTTGAAAGTTGTCCTATAAACCCATAAAGCATCATCTAATTTTGTTGCCCAATCCTTCTTGGAGTTGTTCACCGTCTTTTCCAAATTTTGTTTCAGGTCCCAATTTACAATTTCCACTTGGCCACTAGTTTGCGGATGGTAGGGTGTAGCAACTCGGTGGTGCACTCCATATCTTTTTAAGAGGGCATCAAAAGATCTATTGCAGAAATATGTGCCTCCATCACTTATTATCATATGAGGCACTCCAAACCGGTTAAATAACTATTTAATGAACTTTCACAATGCTTTTCCATCATTGGTTGGAGATGCTACCACTTCGGCCCAACGTGAAACATAATCAACTCCTACTATAATGTACATATTTCCTATTGAAGATGGAAAAGGACCCATAAAATTGATGCCCTATGCATCGAAGACTTCCACTTCTAAAATGTTGGATAAAGGCATCTCTTCTCTTTTAGAGATGTTACCTATTCTCTGGGATTGATAACATTATGCTACGAAGGTCTGTGTTGGACCCTGAAACTTTTCTTAGAAAATTTCGAGCAGTACATGAGAAGTGTGGATAGGTTCATGTTTTGCTTT
>JAOQMS010043435.1:0-11808 GCA_027563885.1 Erythroxylum longipes
AAGTGGTGTACTCATTGGTTTTGAGTTTGTCAAGTTGAACCTTGCAAGAATCTTATCAATATAAGGTTCTTGAGACAGGCCAACGTCTTAGCTTTCCTATCTCTTAGGATCTTAACACCACGAATATAGGCAGCTTCTCCCGTATCCTTCATGTTGAAGGGGGAAGACAACCCTCCTTTCATGGTTTCCAACAAATTCAACCCATTACTCGCTATCAATAAGTCATCCACATATAGAGTCATAATGGCAAATTTGGACCCATAAGTGTACATATAAACACAATGGACTTCATGCATCATCACAAAACCAAAGTTTGTGATTGCATTATGAAACTTCAAGTCCCACTATCTTGAAGCTTGCTTAAAACCGTATATAGACTTCTTAAGTCTACATACTTTGTGCCCCTGACCCTTTTCAACAAACCCCTCGAGCTGTTGCATGTAAATCTCCTTTCTCAAATCACCATTGAGAAAGACGGTCTTTACATCCATTTGTTACAATTACAAGTCCAAATAAGCCACAATATCAAATAATAATATGATGGAATTGAATTTCACAACAAGAGAGAAGGTATCCTTAAAATCTATACCCTCCTTCTTTGTGAATCCCTTGGCCAGCAATTGGGCCTTGTACTTTTCAATAGTACCATTAGAATTAAATTTTATCTTGAGAACCCACTTGTTCCCAATTTCCCTTCAGCCAGGAGGTAATTCAGCTAAGTCTCAAACCTCATTGAGATGTATCAAATTCATCTCATCTTGTATTTCCATTAGCCTCTTCTCTTTGTGAACACCTTCAAGAGCTTCTTACACATTACTTGGTTCATCAATCTCAGATGACACCAAGTTTGCCTCACTTCCCTCCATAATCCACCATTCTTTTTGGTGGTCCAAAGGGCCTATTTGAACGTCTCAAATTACGCATGGGAGGAGGCTCATCGTGATCTTTCCCTATAGCCTAATCATGTGGTTCTTGAACTCCCTCAGCTCCCTTTTGAACTTGTTCATCAAGAACTTCTTCTTGTTGTTCATTAACAAGTGGGGATGCAGGAGGCACTTGAACAGCCTCTTGTTGAGGAACTTCCACCAAGGAAAGTGTAGTCAATGGTGTTTCCAAAACACTAGACTAACCTTGCACAAAGGTCTCAACCAACGCATCTAAATCACAACATTCACCAACTTGAGGGAACTCATCCTCAACAAAGTTGGCATTTCTTAGTTCAAAGACATTTTCAATCGTGTGACTTACGTCCAAGAACACATACCCCTTAGAATGCTTAGAATAACTAAGAAAGGCACACTTCCTCCCTCTAGGGCCTAATTTCCCAAGAGGGTGATCTGTAGCATGTACATAATCTGCGCATCCCCAAGGATGAAGACAGCTTAATTTAGGGGTTTTCTTAGATCATAACTCATATGACGTAAAATCAATAGACTTAAAGGCACATTATTCAAAATATGTGTTGCACTAAGCAATGATCTCCCCAATAGGCAATAACCAAGTTGGCCTTAGCCATCATGGATCGCACCATATACATAAGAGTCCTATTCTTCCTTTTGGCTACTCCATTTTGTTGTGGATTCCAAGGAAGTGTGAGTTGTCTCAAAAGGCCCTTTTGGTCACAAAATGCCTTCAAATCATTTGACATATACTTGTCACCACGATCAGTTCTCAATGACTTGATCTTCTTACCCAATTGATTCTCCACTAAGTGCAAGTATGTTTCAAAGCACCTCAATGCTTCACACTTGTGCTTTAGTAAGAACACATGGGTAAATCGAGTACAATTGTCAATGAATGCGATAAAGTATTAAAACCCAAGTCTAGATACAATTTTCATTGGTCCACAAAGATCGGAGTGAACTAATTGTAAAGCTTCTTAACTTCTAATTGCCTTTGCCAAAAGGCTTTCTTGTGTCCTTTCCAACAAAACATGATTGGCAACTTGGTATAGAGACCTTGGATAATGATCCAAGTAAGTCACGTGTGGCCAATTTAGTCAATATGTCCCAAACGTTCATGCCAAGTCTTCTCAGTAGCAACCTCAATTACATAGCAACTAGAAGTAGCAACACTCTCATTCAATTCAAACAACTCATTGTTTACTAAACAAGAACACATGACTGCATTATCTTTAATAATATCCACAGATTTATTAAAGAAATTCAAGCGATATCCAAACTTTAACAAGGAACATACATAAACTAAGTTCCTACAAATCTTAGGTACATATAGAACATCAATTAACAATAAATGTCCAATGTTCAGAGGAACTCTACAAGTTCTTATCCTTTCTACTTCAAGGCTTGCATTGTTCCCCACAGAAACATGTTTTGCTCCTTTTGGAAACTTCCTAAAGGCCACAAACCAAGACTTTTCTTTGGCTCTATGGTTCGTTGTTCCCGAATCTCTAATCCACAAAGAATCAGACTCAGTTAAGCACATGCATGATACATGTACAAATGAAGTAGAAAAGGGATCATGTATCTTAGGAGGTGCTTTGCACTCATTTGCAAAGTATCCCTTATTGCCACAGTTGAAGCACTTCAACTTGGCTTTATTGCACTTCTTCTTAAACTTTTTCAAGGTGGCACTGGTCCCATTGTCTTGACCATCCTTCCTTTTCTTCTTCCCTTTGAACTTGTTTTTGTGGGGAAAGGAAGTTCCATCAACATATGCCTTTAAATGGTTCTTGATGGCCATCACCTCTGCCTCTAGCAGAAGATGCTTTGCAATGTCATCAAATGACTTGTTTTGAGAGTTGTGGCGTAAATTGATCTTCATCAATTGCCACTCCTCATCAAGCAAGGAACAGATTATTGCTTGAATTTTTTGCTCATCACTCATGGTGTGGTCAACCCTCTTACTATAATTCTCTAACTTAAGAATCATAGCTCTTTGTCTATCCAAAGAAACATATCCATACTTAGTCTTGGTTGGCTGACTCAAGCATAGAGAAATCCACCATGAGTTCATCAACCATGGTACTTAAGAGAGTAACACGGGTCACAGAATCTTTCTTCTTATATACCTCATAGGCATTAGACACCGCTGGTGGCTCGACCGTATGGAAGAGCACATCAAGTGTATCTTGCTCAGTTAAGATGAATTGAACATTTTGTTGCCAAATGGAGTAATTATCTCCATCAAGCTTAAGGTCTTTATTTAATTCAGCAATAATATTCTTACATGACTTCTATGTTGATGCAATTATCACATGTAAGTGCATTTCTACCACAACAAAACTTAATCAAGCAACATGCATGAGAAACAACTATTTCATGCTAAAACATAGCAAAAGAAATGCATATACATTCAATTAGAAATATTTCAACATGTTTTCATTGTTTCACAAAACATGGTCTCAATAAAGCCTTCAATGTATCATGACAACTATCAAATACAGAACATATAACAACAAATACGTTCACATGCCATTATCATGATTGCACTAAAAAATATATACCAATATATATTAGTATGTTAATTTTATGATCATAAATTCATTTCAAATCATGCTTTCTACCTAAAGCTTTGATACCATTTGTTGATTTTTGATCATAAATCAAACAAGAAATCCTAGATTTCATAAGCATACAAGATCCTACGCATGTCACTAAAGGGTAGGATGATATACTAACTTGAAATGCAGCGGAATAACTCCTTGTATGCTTGATGTTTTGCCTCCCTTGTGGAGATCCACTATGGCTTCTCCTTCTTCTCTAACTTATCGTGTTTGAAATGGATGGAGTAGACCAATCTCGTCACAACACACTAAGATCGAAAGAGTTGCTAACTTGTGAAAGTAGCAATCCCTATGGTTCACCCACATTCCTCTTAATAAGCTTAAAAACTATTTTATGGGAGAGTGCTTAACGCATGAAGACTTGAAAGAAGGCAGCATTTTCAGCTCAAAGATAGGGAGAAGAGTGCAGTATTAGGCCAAAGAAAAAAATCTCTCAAAGGAACAACAAAATTCCCTTTTGTAAGCTGCCAAAAGGTGCCTTTGAAGAGTCATGACTATTCCAAGAGTTATGTCTCTTGGAGAAACATCATAACTCTTCTAAGAGTTATGTCTCTTGGTGAAACATCATGACTCTTGGCTAAAGGACAAATCCTTTGGCTAAAGGACAAATCCTTTGGCAAAGAATCGTGTATCTTTACTTAAAGTTGTGATCGTACACTCATTACCATTCATTTTTGTACATGAACCCTTTTTTGGCCACCGAAACAATACATCCTTTCATCCAAAGGACACATACCTTGGTGAAAGGATGTCATGTATGTTCATTCTAAGGCAAGGTACATGATGAATCTTCCCCATTGTCTGAGTTGAACCTCTTGACCGAATTCATCCTTTCTTGGCTGAATTCTTGTATCCATGTGGAGACAATGAACTTGCACTCTAAGTGCATGCATGGGAAGATGAATTATGGTGTGCTACAACTCATGGTACACCCTAGAGGCCATTGTGCACTCAAACACTCTAGATTCCTTCATCTAGCACCACCAACTTTGCCCATTAAGCTTTAGGTTTCAACTCCAACTCATACTCCTTAATTAGCTTTTCTAGCTTAAATCATGTGAACACATTTATAGCTAGGTTCAATTCCCAAGAACCAAATATGAGTTGTGGTAATCTCAATTGAGTCCAATTGAGCTTATCCCCAGCTTTCTAACTATTAACTAGTTTTAATGAGCTCCCATGAGCTCACCTTAAGCTAGCTTTAGACACTTGAGCTAAGGGAAAGTCATGTCAAACCGCTTATAGCTTACATGAGCTTCAGTGAGCTCCCTTGAGCTGAGGGTTAGCTCCTTACATGAAACCCAAGCACTTTCAGATATATCTTGGTTCATCAAATGGAATTTGTAGTACTTAAGCTATAAAATTCCAACATAACAATCACAATGTAAAGAGATTTTGTTTACATACCTAAGGTCAAACCCACAACTCAAAATTATGTGCTTCAACTATTATTTGTTTTCTGTTTTGTATGTTCACTTGTTGAGTATGTTCTGTTTGAGTGGAAGCATATTTTTTAAAAATATATCTTTGTGTGTGTGGGAGCTTGCTGGAATTTTATAGCTTATGTGCTACAAATTTCATTTGACGCACCAAGATATATTTGAAAGTGATTGGGTTTCATGTAAGGAGTTAACCATCAGCTCAAAGGAGCTCAATCAAGCTCATGTAAGCTATAAGTGGCTTGACATGACTTTCCCTTGGCTCAAATGTCTAAAGATAGTTTAAGGTAAGCTCGTGGGAGCTAATTAAAACTAGTTAATAGCTAGAAAGCTAGGGATAAGATCAACGGGACTCAATTGAGATTACCCCAGCTCATCTTTGGTTCTTGGGAATTCAAGCTAGCTATAAATGTGTTCACACTAGTTAAGATAGAAGAGTTAGAGTTGAAACCCAAAGCTTAGTGGGCGAAATTGGTTATGCTAGATGAAGGAATATAGTGTTCTTGAGTGCAAAATGGACAATTGGGTGTACTATGAGCTGTAGCATGCCCTAATGCATCTTCCCATGCATGCACTTAGAGTGCAAGTTCATTGTCTCCATATGGATATATGAATTCAGCCAAAAAAAGATGAATTCGGCCAAAAGTTTGAATTCGACCAATGGGGAAGATTTATCATGTACCTTGCCCTAGAATGAACATACATGAAACCTTTTCACCAAGGTATGTGTACTTTGGATGAAAGGATGTGTTGTTTCGAACAATGGTTGTAACCATTGTGACTTTAAGTGAAGATAGATACATGACTGTTTGCCAAAGGATGTGTTCCTTGGCCAAGAGTCATGATGTTTCGCCAAGAGACACAACTCTTAGAAGAGTCTTGATGTTTTTCCAAGAGACATAACTCTTGGAAGAGTCATGACTCTTCAAAGGCACCTTTTGGCAGCTTACAAAAGGGAATTTTGTTGTTCCTTCGAGATTGTTTAAAGTTGATCACTATAAGTTAACTTGAAGAGACTAGATTTTGTTCTTGACTAAAGAACCAAGGGAAAACTCTAATAGAGAAACACCCAAATTTTATTGATGATAAGGTCATCTTTCTAATATATAATATTTCCTTTGTAAATAGGTAACAAATGATGAAAATCCTATAAGGAAACTTCTTCTTAACTATTCTTAAGAACAACTAAATAGGAAAAACTTAACTAGGAAGGATTCCCTTAACTAATGGATACAAACCAGCCATAATTAGCCTTAAATATGAAATCCTTCAAAAAAAATAACTTGACAACTTATAATAATTAAGGAAAGAAAGTCAAAACACGAAATTTCCATTTAATCCCACATCCTTATCCTTTTCAAATGGTAAGTATGCAGATTGCGCTTCATTAAAAACTAGCATGCAGGTCATTCTTGCATGTTGGGCTCTAAGCATTATTTTTTATTTGTTAGGCTTTTCTCATCTTCTTAGGCCAGAATATAAGTAATTAATCTTGGTAATGCTTTAGAATTTGTCTTGAATGTCCATGACCCCCTTGCAAAGCCTCCTTCATGCACTTAGTTTTTGCTCTTATCATCAGACTTCCAATGCCTTGTAATGGATTGGTGAGTTTTGATACAAGTTGATCTCCATCAGAAAAAAGATGCAACAATATGAGAAGCAGGTGATATTAAAATTTGGTGATTAGGTTTCGGGTACACTTATGAAAGAAAACATTTCCAAGCAAACAAAAATCTGAGTTGTAGGAGCATAGTGATGGACTGTTTCAAGTGTAGGAAAGAATCAATGAGAACAAATACAAGATTGATATGCTAGGTGAATATGATGCTCATACTACTTTCAACATTACTGATCTTTTTTATTTTGCAAACAAAGAAGTCGATTTGAGGACAAATCCTTACAAAGAAAGGGGGAATGATGGAGATCAAGGATTCCAAGTGACTTCAGATAAGGCAGAAGGAATGGGATGTGTTGGAGAGCTTGGAAAGCAAATAAAAACACTTAAACAAGCTCAAAAAGTTGTTACTAAGGCAAAAGATCCATTAGAGAATCTTGGAGGAGTAACGACATTGTTGTGGGCTAAATGTGCTAAAGAGGCTCTTAATAATCTGATGGTGGACCTATATGCAAGGGAAGAAGATAAAAAACTTGGAAACACGTCAACTAAGTTCATAATGATGACTCAAGGCATGGAGGATCAACTTGTTGGACTTGTTGAAGAAGATTAACTGTGTTGTGCAACTAGAAACACCTTGTTTGTTATGATTAGGTTGTTTTGAGCATCTTTGGGCTATATGGTGTAATCTGTTTTTGCCGACTCAAATTATTCTTTGAATATCTTAGTTAAGTTATTTAAGACTTAACAAAGTGGGTTCCAGCCTTAAATAAGCCCACTTAGCTGTTTGGGCCTAAACAGCCTATTTTAAGCTTATTTTTAGGATTTTGTTGTTTGAGCGAAATTCCACTTCCTATCCTTGTGAGATTCGACTTAGGGCATTAATTTTAGCATATGAACAATCAAAACTCATTTTAAATCAGATTTGATTGATTTCTAAATTCAATAAACTTAGTGAGTGCTCTTTGCGTTCCTTTATAGAAATCCTTTCTGATGCTCTTTAAAGACTTGATTTTCATCCAAGCAAGAGCTTGTGAAGATCAAAACTCATTCCTTATCACCCCTAATCCATTTCTAATTATGTGGGTATGGTGAAAATACCTTCTTGAGTCGTTAATTCAATCTTGATTCATATAAAATTATCCTTAGTTCCTGAATCCATGATTTATGCTTCATCTGATCTAAGGTGAAGAGATATAAATTTTTTTGATTCATTCTTGTTCTAGATCTCTAAGTCAAACTCTGAAAGAAGAACGATCCATCAACTTAGGTTATGCTGGAGCACACAATAATGGTAACTAGCATGGAGATAGTCACAAGCATTGATACTAGGATTACATGGGCTAAATGCAAGGGACAAGACTTTTCATAGCCCGAACAAGAAGGTAGTTAGGTTTGGACTAAATATGGGAGGCACACTTAATGTAGTTAAATTTTAAGATGTTTTCTTTGTTATTTTTCCTATAAATTTCGTAATTTTTCTATTATTATAATTTTAGGAAGTATAATAATTAGGAAAATGGTTGGAAAGTAGGTTTGCTTGCCACTTAAGTACTATTTGTTTCCTATTCAAATTAGGAAGACTTGTTCTCTTTGTTTTCTAGTCAAATTGGGCAGATTTATTGTCTAATTTTTAGTGGAATTTTAGTTTCCTTTTTTCGATTCAAAAACAAGGAAGCTTAGGACCTCCCTATATAAGGAGCACTGTAATTAATAAAGTAGATTTTAGTCAATAAAATTCAGATTGAGAGATTTCTCATAAACATTTGTGTGTGAGTTTTATTTCTTGCCTTGTAAGGTTAGGAATGGCCCTTGGGTTAATCTCTTTGGTGGCGTGGCTTTAAAGTGACAGAACTTAAGTTCTTTTCTATCTTTCTTCAAAATTAGATAAAGTTCAATTCTAAATGAACAAAACACGTTCAGAATTTTTTTTAATTAACCAAAAACGTCAGGTGGTTTCCAAGTGCAAGTGTTATGTTTGTGAGTTGTTGGTTAGGGAAGCTCATAGAAGAGGATTGGTAGGTCATTTTGGCGTTTACAAGACTTTAAAAGTGTTTTAAGAGACTTTTATTGACCTTGCGTGCATGTTGATGTTAAAGCTCATGTTAACCAATGTGGGTCAAGTCAATGTACTATGGGCACATTTCATCAACCTTTATCTATGCCTCTGTTTGTACATTTAAAACCCTGGTAAGATGTGAACATGGATTTCATGATAAGGCTACCTTACGCGTTACGAGGAAAAGGTGCTATCATGGTAGTAGTAGATCGTTTATCCAAGATGGTGCACTTTGTTCCTTGTCATAAGTTGGATGAAGCTGCAAATATAGCTAATTTGTACTTTAAGGAGATTTCATCTTCATGGGGTGCCTAAGTCCATTGTTTCATATCAAGATTCAAAGTTCTTAAGTCATTTTTGACATTCTCTATAGAGATAGTTAAGAACAAAGCTTTTGTTTAGTACATCGTATCCTTCACAAACCGAAGGCCAAATTGAAGTTACGAACAAAACTTTTGATGGTTATTTGCGTGGGTTAATGAGTAAGTGATATGAAACAAAACAAGCTTATTCAAGATTTAGTCAGACCATCCATTAAGTCATGTAGAACAAATAGAAAACAACTTCTAAATCCAACCCAAATTAGATTTTCTCAACACCACAAAACACTCTCAACAACAGTCCAAACCAAACTTCAAACAAATCAAACACAAGGTAAATTAAACTTACTAGAAGAGAAGGCCAAAAATTAATCCAAATATAAAGGAGGTACCACCAGCTTTAATTATCCACCACTAAGTTAGGCCAAGTTTGGATCAAGGAAAGAACAAGAGAAGAACTCCATATTCTTGACTTTTCTATTCATCAGATTTAAGTGAGCTTTACAAAATGAGAGAATCGAAATGACCTTTATATAGGCTAACACATGTGTGGTTCATCCACCATTCAAAAAATAACAAAATCCATACCCATTTAATGCTTTAGGAAACAAATTTCCTTAATTTGTGGATCATGTTTCTAACTACCCATCAACTTGCATGATCTTCTCTCGTTTGGATCAAATGACAACCAAAACTTGGTCTTGCCAGATTTGGGCCTTTCCATGCTTGTTGCTCACGAGTTAGGCTATCAAAAATGGTCTTGGACACTTCCTGGACCTTGAGCACTCCATGGACAATCTTGAAGAATTCACATAAAACTTAGGCCGAATTGTCTTCACTCACTTGGGATGATTTCTCTTGAGTTGCTTAGGCTGAATTCTTCTTGTCTTAGGCTAATTCTTAGGATGGTCTCCTTTCTTTCCACATTCCATTCTACAAGTTTATTAGGACTTGTATCCACATCATCCCCCTGGGTTGAGGAGGATTTGTCCTCAAATCCACATGAATTCCATCTTCCAAATATGGAGATAAATCTCCAATGTTGAAAGTAGCCGAGACGTTATCAAATTTCGATGGCAAGTCAATCTTGTATGCATTGTCTCCAATCTTCTCAAGAACTTCAAACGGGCCATTGACTCTAGCTGCCAGTTTGCTTTTTCTTTTAAAGGGAAATCTTTCTTTTCTCAAATGTATCCATACGAGATCACCGGTTGGAAATGGGTGGGATTTCTAAGATCATTAGCTATCCATTTATAAGCTTCATTAGCCTTGGCTATTTGGCCTTTAACAGACTCATGCACTTCTTCATTGCTTTAGCCTTCTCTTTAGCATCAAGACTCACTTGTACATCAAGAGGCAAAGCACTCAATTCAAGGGGAGTGATAGGATTAAGGCCATAAAGTACTTCAAATGGGGGTATGGCTGGTTGTAACTCTAGGAGACCGGTAATAGGCAAATTTGGCATGGGTTAATTTGATGTCCCAATCACTCAAACTTTTACTCACCAAGGTTCTTAGGATAATCCCTGAAGTTCTACTGGTAACTTTGTTTGGGGGTGGTGAGATGTGCCAAATAAAAGCTTAGGACCCAATTGACTCCACAAAGATCTCCAAAAATGGCTAAGAAATTTAGAATCCCTATCAGACACAATGATGAATACCTTACAATCTCATTTTTTTTGAAAAATAATTTAGCCACATGAGATGCATCATGAGTCTTGTTGCATGATACAGCAATAACCTAGAGTCAATGCCTAGATCACCTTCGTTTCAATGATTGTTCCCAATACCTAAATTCAATCAATCTAACATGACCCTTCACCCCTAAAACAGCAAGGAATTGGTAACGAAGAGTAGAAAGATTGCAAGAATTGAATTAACGCCACAAGTTAGAACTTGATAAGTTGAATCAATCCTTAAGGTAAAATAAGCAAGAATCTGAATTCTCTTTTGAAGAAGACTTTTCAATTTTTATTCACATCTAATTTGAAGTTCACGCATAAAGAAAGGGTTAAATACCCTTGTGCAACTAACAAAGATAAGCTAAAAACTCTAAAGAAAGCCCAACACATCCAGAAAGGCTTTCTTGAAACAAATCTGCCCAAAAACAAATCCCACATGGATTTGGGCTTCAAAACTAATTAAAATTCCCTAATCTTAGTCCAAATAGGATAAGGAAACAAGAAAACATAAAAGACTAACTTAAGAGGGGCGGATTGGGTTTTTAAACTAGGCCCACATGCTTGTTTCCTTAAAATAAAACATGCACATGACTTTTTTAATGAAGCACATGCACACTTAACATAAATCAGCCCATGACAAAGTCCAAAAGAAGTCCACACGTCCTTTACAAAATAAAATAAGCCTAAACCCATTGATTAGACTTGTGCTTATGAAAATTAGCTAAGTGTTAGCCCCCTTTGTTTGATACCTCCAATGTGCACACACACTTAGGCGTCTCCCTAAGCTCTTGTCCAAGCTTGATCAACAAAACTTCTTGAAGTTCTTGTGAAACAAATGCTTGTGCATAAATCTGAAATTGTGCCTTGAGCTTGTTAGAGCATAACCTTATAATTGGACCCATTGGCATCCTCAAGTTTCCATTGTCTTGGTAAGTTGCATCATTCCCTCCCTCCTCAAAAGGATTTGTCCTCGAATCAAGACCTACATTATCAAAGGGAGATAGATCAACAACATTAAAAGTAGCACGAACACCATACTCACCTGGCAACTCCACCCTATAGGCGTTGTCATTGATGCGTTCCAGCACTTAAAAAGGACCATCACCTCTAGGATCGAGCTTAGACTTCCTTTGTTGAGGAAATCTCTCCTTCCTGAAGTGCACCCAAA
>JAOQMS010043436.1:0-11807 GCA_027563885.1 Erythroxylum longipes
TGATATGATGCCATGTGGAGTTCTGTAGTGATCGCACGTAGCGCTCCCTTATCTTAGGGTTCGTATCGGAATGACCTTCGGGCGTCCCGGTGCGTACCCTAGGGTAATGGGGTGTTACAGAGGGTCATGAGACAACACAGCAAAACATGATCCACATTGATCCTCACTCACCATAACTGAGTCTTGGCCAACAACGGGACCACCTGAATTCTAGTTACCCCCTTTCACTAAACCCCTATGATCACCAGTCTTCGTTAGTTGTCGTCGTTCTTGTTATGAAGCCATCATCCAAGGCCCATATATACTCGGAGCAGAGGCATGTGAGGCTGGGGCTGACTTTAAACTCTAAGCCCCCGTAACTTGGATCCCCTCGCCAACAACAACTGAACTATGTACTACCTGTTTGTCACGATAGGGACAAGCTAATTAATTGTGGTCAACCCTTCTGCATGAAAAACAAATTTGCGGAAGTTTCTCATAGACAACCCTTTGATAGATATCCTCCAGGTCAAATCTGGCATTAATGGCGTAGACAAATCTAATTCCACTTCCACTCGTGTAAACCTTCCCCTTTCTGATTCCAACGTAGGCATATCCACTTTGATTGGTTTTCCAATAATACTGCTAATTTCCAACAATAAGGCTTCACCATAATATTCTGGCGGAAGATCAGGGAAATGAACCAAGGTGACCACGTGTTTGGAAGCAGCCCCTGTCGCACGAAACCCTGGATACCAAGGCTGAACCATTAGCTAATGGCCTAAGATAATCCAAGGACCACCCAGGAGAATGTGGGTCATATCCTCTTCGTTATTTAACATCAGTAGATAGAAGCCATCCTCAAGATTAATCACCTTCGGTATGGCAGAGAGAGGCCACATCGATTTCAGCTTATCACTCATAACATGGAAGGAGGCCATGTAGCTAAGAAGTTTGACCACCACTAAAAACTTCCAAGCCTGTTGGAGACACCCTTTCAAACTTGCGGACAACGAAACATAGACTCATAATTGTGAACAATTGATGATCACATCCCCTACCTCCAGTGGTACATGCGCACAAGGCGAAACCTTCTGCCCTAAACGATCCTTATAGGATGGTTGAGACTCCACTATGTTAATATCCTCAATCGATTTCAGTGCAGTAGCCACCGTCACAGTACCCCCACTACCATCCTGATCTCAGAACTTCACTTTGCCCATAGTAGTCGTCACATCCGCCAAACCCTGGTAGAGAGAATTTTCAAAGGACATCATTAGGGATTCCTAACAATTCAAAATAATACAATGTCAAAAGATTCCAGTTTTATTTTTGTTTCTAATAATCCCAACACCAAAGCTTTTTCTCTTAAGATGAATTCCCTCAAAGCAAAGAGCTTGATAAAGCAATTTAATCCTCTAACATTCCACACTAAAATTTACAGGTTATTTTTTTTTACCTTTGAAGCTTTGACTTTTACTCTTTTGTGATCTCCTTGTTTAAACAGTTTGGAACTAATCTTTACCTTCATCAACTTCACATGAATTTCCCAAACAATTAGGTTTAGGATATTCCTCCCCTCTCTTCACATTACTCTCATTAATCACTAGAGGAGGATTAGCTTGTATATCCATGTTATTTCTAAAGAATTTATCTTCTATTCCGACTAATGAAACAATGTCAGCTTCCTTAATAGATTGATTAGCGTTGATATCTATATTGGAATCTTCATTTAATTATTTAATATCCTTATTCTTCTTGGTAAGGGTATCACCATTCTCTTTTAACCTTATTAATTCATTACAATCTCCCTTAATGAACTTCCTACTTGTAGACTTCCACATTTTTCCTTAAACTTTGGGGGAAGCTTATAATGATATTAGATAGCTACATTGTCTTCAAAGAGTTTATTCCTAGTTTTAACCTCATAATAGGTACCTCATTTAGGAGGTGCTTTGTCATATCAATGCTCACACAAATGGGACTATAGCCTATTCTTCATTTCTTTACCATTTTTCGTCTAAACTTAAAGGTTTACCTATGTAAGCTACTAAGGATCTCAAACCTTGGGAACTCCATTGCTTCAATGGGACATTACGAAAGCTAACCCATAGTGGAATACTTTATAACTTAATTGTTTCGATGTTTAAACCCAACTTTTAGGATTACAGAAATATGGTTGTTGGGCAATATGTCATGGCCTCTCTTCCAAAATATTAATGCTATCGAACTAGAAGAGAAAGACCTCAACCAATCACTTATTTTTCAAAAGATTGAAATACCATTTATATATGACATGAAATGGGAGTCCTTGATCAAAAAAGAACCTAACTAAGTTTTAATCCTAGCTACGAGCCCTTTAAAAATTTCAATCAGGGTAAACAATCAGCTTTCCATCTTTGCTCCTTTTGCAGATTAAATTGTAGAGGCCCAGTGATCTCCCGCAACCTTCTTCCAAGTCCTACTTAAAGAGGTCTTACTTTTTAGGGTACTAGACTTAGGGGGATGAGTAGAGGGAGAAGGAAGCAAGGAGCCTGCTTAGAAGGAGAAGAAGAAAATGAAAATGATGTAACTTCATCATCATCGATAGAGTTCTCAGTCTATATGTTAATGCTTCAGTTATAACAAAATAGCAAGTAATAGTAAAAAATAGCTTTGGCTCAAGAGGATGGAAATAACATTAACTAAAAATGGTAATAGATTATGGCGAGATAGTAAAACAATAGGTAAAAAGAAAGCAATTGCCCTTAAAGCAGTATGTACAAAAGAAGGGGGAAGTAAAAGGAAGACAACAAGCTAGAAAGAACCAAGTTAGGGGTAGACTGAAATAAGGCAAAAAGATAGAAGAAACCAATAATGGAACGTCATAAGAGAGATCAAAGTTGAAGAAATCAACTAGGAGCATGACTAAGGCCATAAGTGGAGATGAGAGGAGAGAGCATGACTTTTTGATGAGAATGTAACTGAAGACGGAAAAATTTCATGAAAATAAGAGGAGGACCCCTTTTTTCAAATAATCAATGCACTACTTACTTGAGGTACACTATTTGAGGGTGTGCATCAATTTATTAACTTATTCTAATTAACCAACATCTACCTTAAGCATTTATAATAAATTTTTTGGTTAATTGGCACCATTTTAAGTGATACATTTATTATTACTATCTTTTGAAAATTTTCAAGTACTTACATCATTATATTCCTTAAACAGTATTTTGGAGAAATTAGTTATATCATGGATGCATCATTACAAATATCTATGGCATATAAAATAGAATAGGTGTAGCTTTATTTTTTATTATATGTTTTAGCTAGTTAATATGTACTAACCAGCTTTGTGTATTTTTTTTAGAATTCGAGTACATAGTGAAGGTGTTGACACTTAAGTAGATTTTGAGCATGGTTTCATTTAATTAGATTTAAGAATATTCTAGATAAAGAGAGATTTATTTTGATTAAATTTTTCATTGAAATGTGTAAGTTTAGATTGTTATAGACTTTATCCCAATTATGAGATTTAAGTGGTTAAGCCTTACTATTGGGTGATGGTATACGATAAGATAAGTTTGGCTGCCTTTAATTTGAGTAGTGATATAAATGAGCCATAAGCTCTAAGAGAGGAGAAAAGTAGGGTAACATAAGAAAAGGGGAAAGGATCTATAAGCATCCTAAATAAAAAGAAAACAAGGAACATGAAAGGTGAGAAAGTTATGACCATATAAATGGAATAAAAAATAAAATTATATGAAGAAAAAGAAAAAATGAAAGAAAAAAGATAGTATAAACTTCCTTTAAGTTTAAAGTCAATTATATAATCCAAAGTTTGAACTTCTATAAAAAATACTTAGTTTGTATGAAGTCGATAAAGTATGGTTGTTTATATGATATAACCTTTTTTGAATAATGGAGACGTCTTTAAATATTATAATGAAATCATTAAACATTATATATAGTCCCAATTATTGCTAAAGTAGCAACATTATTATGCATTCTCTTCTATGTTTGCATAATGATAATTCTTACAAAACCCTTTAGGCAATAAAGAAAAAGAGGATTCTTTTTTTTAAAAAAAAACTAAAGATTGGTCTACCTCTTTGAATTAGAAAATAATGTTAAAGAACAAATCATTGTAGTGAACTAATGCAAAATTAAAAAAAGAAGAAGAAGAAGATGTTGACTGGAATGGTTCTTATTCTCTTTTTAATGGTAAATTGAATTAAGGAAAATAATGCATTAAGTTGTTTATGAGCAAGATTACTCGTGAACTTAAAGTTAGAACTACACTAGGTAAGCTAAAAAGATACAAATAAAAAATCCAATACAACAATTATTATACAAAGCTGAGCATCCTAAGTTCCTTCCTTAATCCCAGTAAATAATAAAGCTTCTAATTGCATCAAGGCTTCTTCAAACAATTTATGGCTACTCAATACCATGATGTAAGGCCATTATTCCTTATGATTCCACTACTCCCTTTCTACAAAGCATTTGTATATCATTAACTAACAATTGTGAAATGTCTGACATTCATTATATCTTATTGAGATGAAAAATGTTGTGAAATTGGTTAGTTGTGTGATATTTGTGTATTTGACTATAGTGAGATCATCAATGATGGTTTACATGTGTGACATTCATATGTCTTATTGAGATGGAAAATGTTATGAAATTGGTTGGTTGTGTGATATTTGTGTATTTGACTAGAGTGAGATCATCAATGACAATTCACTCATTGAGTTCGCAAAACTCATCAAAAATTGCAACGTGACTTTTCAGGTACGAAATAGGAGACCTAAGTTCCTGTTATTTTCTAGATGAACATTTTGGATTAATATATGGCTTAAAGGTTTGTCAGCTGACATAAGAGGAGTTATAGACTGTATTATATAGTTTCTTTGACATATAGAACTTTTGATTGTAAATTATCTTATGTTTGATAACGTAAATATTGGTTTTAATGACTACAATGTAAACTTTTGTGAATGAATGAAATGAAGAGTTGAGGTTTTAAGTATTGTGTTTTCTTTACGATGCCATTTAAGAGATTATGTTTGCTCTAACATACTATTGAATAGGATATGTACTTGAATGTCCTTTGGATGTTTGGGTATATACTCTATAATAATGGGATGTTACAAGATTAGTCCTATCAACCAATGGCATAAATTTAAGTCTATAGTAAACAAATTTCATATAAGCTCCAATGTATCTGTGATAGTACAAGGACAAGCATGGAGATACATCGATAGAGGAATGATCCTTTTAGCCGTTAGTTTACCTACATACTCTACTAATAAGGAGAATTTTAAGTATCCTATTTGGAAACTCCATTCATTTAGGGGTTTTTCCAATGCTTGTTTCTTGGATGCTATTAGGGATCACTTCGTTAAGGTATATTAGGAGAAGCTACTTTGGCATAACACTTTAATCCCTAATGCATCCATTATTTACTGGCTAGCAATTTTAGAAAGACTGTGGATTAAAGACATAATTGAATCTAACTTCAATCTCTACATTTTATACAAGAATAAAACAAAATCATCACCTAATCTATAATTTAAATATTCTTATACTGATTCAATTTATTCCAAAATTTAGTACATAATGGATAATATCTGTGAAGAAGAAGATTGCTTTCAAATAATAGAATGGGATTCCAATTTAGCTAGAAGGGAACACAATACTAGCCTGATTAAAGTGATCTTACCTTGTTCTATTATTTAGAAAGAAAGTAACTACTGTATACATAAGGAAACCGAAATACACAGGAATGTCTAAGCTAGTAGAACTACACACTAGATCAGAGAAATTCTACTGGCAAAACAAGGCTAGTTGAAAAATCTCTGAACAATAAGGAGAAAATGGGATTTGAACTTAAGTTCAACTCTATACGAGTTAAATTCATAATAAGGCAAAAATAATAATAAAATTGGAAGAAATAGGAACACAAAGAAAAATGGATGAAAATACTATCTTGATTACATTAAATTGAAAATTCCTTAAATGCATAAAAATTATAACTGAAACTTAATAGAAAACAACCCATTTTTTCATAATCATAACCCATTTATAGCTACAAAATAGACATTAATAAAATGCCTAATATCTAGCTTAAGAAAAGGTTAAAACCTTCAATTTCTACATGTGAACCTCTTTTTTGTTTTTGGCTTCCATACTCCATATTGTAGCCCACCATGATTTACTTCCATAAATTTAGCCTTAACATCAAGCCATGACAACCCCATAATTTACATCGATAGATGAATGATCCTTTTAGCTGGTAATTTACCTACATACTCTCCCAATAAGGAGAATTTAGGGTACCCTATTTGGCAACTCCATTCATTTAGGAGTTTTTCCAATGCTTGCTTTTTAGATGCTATTAAAGATCACTTCCTTAAGGTACGTTAGGAGAAGCTAGTCTGGCATAACACTCTAATCCTTAATACATCCACTGTTTGTTGGCTAGCAATTTCAGAAATACTATGGATTAAAGACATTATTGAATCTAACTCCAATATCTACATTTTATATAGAAATAAAACATAATCATCACCTAATTTATAATTTAATATTCATATATCGATTCAATTTATTCCAAAATTCAATACATAAAGGATAATATCTGTGAAGAAGAAGATTGGTCTCGAATAATAGAATGGGCTTCCAATTTGGCTAGAAGGGAATATGATACTAGCTTAATTAGAGTGATCTTCCCTTACTGTATATATCCTATTTGGAAAGAAAGTAACTACCACATACATAAGGAGATCAAGATACACAGGAATATCCTAGCTAGTAGAACTACACACTAGATCAAAGAAATTCTACTGGCACAATAAGGCTAGTTGAAAATTCTCTGAACAATGAGGAAAAAATGAAATCTGAGCTCAACTTCAACTTTGTATAAGTTAAATGCTTAATTAAGGAAAAAATACTAATAAAAATTGAAGAAATAAGAACACAAAGAAAACTGGATGAAAGTACTATCTTGATTACATTAAATTGAAATTTCCATAAATACACAAAAATTATAACTGAAATTCAATAAAAAAAACAACCCATGTTTTGATGATCATAAACCAGTTATAGCTACAAAATAGCCATTAATAAAAAATGCCTAATATCTAGCTCAAGAAATGGTTAAAACCTTCAATTTCTACATATGTACCCTTTTTTTTAGCTTCCATACTCCATATTGCAGGCCAACATGATTTCTTTCCACAAATTTAGCCTTGCCATCATGCCATGAAAACCCCACATTTTTAGCCTTGCCATCAAGCCATGACAACCCCATATTAGCATAATTTTAGCAGATACTGAGGCATGCCTATATCAATACTCCTTGCATCAGTAGCTGCAAACTCTTAGTTTCTCTCTCAAAAACTCAAATCTACTTTTTTGGAAGGGCATTAGTGAAAATGTTAGTCAACTAACCATAAGTCTTGCAATAAAACAAGTATACTTCACCACTTTTCTGAACTTCTCTAATGAAATAGAGCTTTATATTAAAGTGCTTGGTTTTTCCATGAAAGACTAGATTGTTTAAGATTACAATTGCTGCTTGATTATCCATAAAAACTTCACTGCTCTCCACTAGATCCATGTTCAAATTAGCTAAGACTTTCCTCAACCATAAGATTTAATTCACAGCTACATTGCAGCTATGAATTCTGCTTCAGTAGTTAACTGAGCGACAACATCTTACTTCCTAGAGCTCCATGAGGATACATTAGAACTAAGTGTAAAGTAATAACTTGAGGTACTCTTAATGTCATCTATAGACCCTACCCGATCATTATCAGAAAAACCATGGAAATTAAAATCATGAACATATTTAAACAACTCTCCATGATTAAAAGTCCCTTTGACATATCTCAGCCCACGTTTTGCTACTTTAAAATGCTCCTAATTAGCACAATGTAGAAATCTTGACAACACACTCAAAGCTTGCTGAATGTCTAGCCTAGTTGTTGTGAGATACATTAAACAACCTATGACACTCCTATAAATAACCTCTTCAACCTTTTCTACACCATCTTCCTTGTAGAGTTTCTCCTTTTAGTTCATTGGAGTACTTATTGACTTGTAATCCTCCATCTGAAATTTTCTCAAAATTTCCTTAGCATGCCTTTTTTCATATCTGAAAATGCCTTGCTAATCTTGTCAGATCTCCAATCTAAAGAAGTATGTCATTACTCCTAGGTCTATCATTTCAAAGACCTTCATCATCTCTTATTTGAATTACTCAACAAGGATATCAACATTAGAGTGCTTAAATTTTAAAGTTAACTCACTCAATGAACTTCGTAAAGGGAAGACTTAGTAGGTGCTCATCAATTCTACTTACCAACCTTTAAAGCCTATTCAAACCATATAAAGATTGTTTTAGCAAATAAACCTTGTCCTTTTACCCTTTCATCATAAATCCCTCAGGCTGCTTAACGTATATCTCCTCCTATAAATAACCATTGAGAAAGGTAGATTTCACATTAAGCTGAAACACTCTTCACCATTTTTATGCAACTAATGCAAGAAGCATTTTGATGGTGTCAATTCATACAACAGAAGCAAATGTCTCTGAGAAATCAAGACCAAGCACCTGAGCAAACCCTTCATTCTAAGTCTGACCTTATGCTTATTGATAGAAACATCTGCATTAATTTGGTTCTAAACACCCACTTTACTCCAGTGACCTTCCTATACTGAGTCATTTCAACTAGCTCCCAAGTTTGATTCTTCTCAATCCTATTTCACTCCTCCTGCATTGCAATTATCCACATTAGATCCCTTTCAGCTTCATTGAACCCTGTTGGCTCAAATACTGCAACATTCCATCTTTTGTATATATTAGAAAGTAATTTGGTACCTTTGACTGGAGGTTCATCAGCCTCTTCACCTTGTATTGATGGTTTTTCTTTCCTTCCTCTCCTTTCCAGCACCATTATTGTTCATCTACAAAATGAAAATCTCTTCTTACCAAAATCTTCCTAATTTTTGGGTGAAAACTATGTAAGCTTTAGAGGTGTTGATGTAGCCAATAAAGATGTCATATTCTACTCTCCTATTAAGCTTATCCCTTTTCACATAAGGAATATAGGAAAAGTTTATAACATGCTTCAAATGGAGTTTTTCCCTTCATTGTCTATGTAAAGAGCCTATTTAACATAAACACAACTGTGTTGTATAAGTGCATCATCACCATTATTATTCTATTCTTCCTCTCACTCACCCCGTTTTGTTGTGAAGTGTAAAGAGTGGTGAGTTGGTGCTCAATTCAAGCATATTCATATAATACATTAAATTGTTATGAGGTTTACTCCTTCCCATTATCTGATCTCCAAACTTGAATCCTATAACCATTTTGGCTCTTAATCCAAGCCTTATATATCCAAAACACTCATGCAACCTCTAACTTGAACTTTATGGAAGTAAAGCCAACACACCTTAGTTAGATCATTAGTAAAGGCAACGTACTATTTACTTCCGTTTAGTGATGGTTCAAGTTAAGGTCCACAAAGATTAGTATGGATAAGTTGTAGCTTCTCTGATGCTCTCTAAGTAGTCTGTGAAAATGATTGCCTAGCTTGCTTGCCTTATTAACATGCCCTATAATTTGACAAGTGTTCATCTAGTATGGTAGTCCTTGCATAAGCTCCATTCTCTTTATCAACAATAATGCAACATGATTGAAGTGTCCCATCCTCTTGAGTCAAAGCCCCATTGTGTTATCTAAGATAGGAAAGGCAGCTTGCTCCTCTTCAATTATTTCTAATGAAAATTTCATGTTCCTCATTTTCATCCTAAACAATTACTGTCTTTCTGCATCCTTGATCATACACATTTTATCCTCAAATAGAAGCTTATATCCCTTTTCAAGCAACTGACCAACACTTAGCAAATTTTGATTAATTTTAGGTACATAAAGAACATCAATAACAATTTTAGTACCTGAATAGCTCTCAATTGCAATTGTTGCCTTTCCTTTGATAGGTATGTACTCCCTATTACTAATTTTGACTTTTGAGATAATAGACTTATCGATCTCCTTGAAAATATTCTCATCATCTGTCATATGACTGGTGTAGCCACTATTAATCAACTAACTCCCACTTGAGTTAATAGTGGCAAAGCAGTTTGCCATAAATAATTTCTCCTCTTCCTACTAGTCTACAACTTGTTCCTCATTTTATTGTTGACTTTTGTTTCTGCAAATTTTTACAAAGTGGCCAAGTTGTTTGCATTTGTTGCATTTGACATCAGGTTTTCTCAACACTTAAAATGTAGATGACTCCTTTTTCCATAGTGTTGGAATGGATGGTAACTTGCCTTTTTAATTCCTCCATTATTACTATTGTTATAACTAGCTTCAGTTTGTTCAACATTATTCTTTTTTCCTTTTTTCTGCCATTTTATACCTTCATTGATTTGCAATTTAGCTCATAGAGCACCCTAAATTGGGCCTTCTTGTAAGCCTTCTTTGCTCTTGATCTTGTAATGCATTTAATAACTCTACCAAAGTGATACTTGACAATTCTTTAGAATTATTTAGAGAGGAAATTATTGTTTTAAACCTTTCTAGAATAGTCACAAGAACTTTCTCAACAATTCTAAAATCATAAAATTCAGTTCCAAGTAATCTTACCCTATTGACAATTTTGAGACATCTGTCATCATAGTTCTTCATAGTTTCTAACGACTTCATCTTTTTCATTTCAAACTCCCTAAACAAATTCAACATTTGCATCCCTTTGACTCTCTCATTGCCTTTATACTCTTTCTTGAGAAAGTCCCAAATTTCCTTTGTTGGCTTTAGGGTTATAATTCTTGTAAAGATTGCTAGTGAGATGGCTATAAATAGACACGCCTTAGCCTTTGATTTCCTTTTCCTTCTTTCTTTGTGATTCCTGATTTAAGAAAGAGTTGGGTTGTATAGCAATGGAGGAACCTTATAGTCCTCCTACACAACATCCTAAAGCTCAGTTGCTTCAAGATAAGCCACCATTATAATTGTTTTTACCTAATAATTCTCACACTCAAACACTAGAGGAGCAATAGTAGTGAAAGGTGTCTCAGAATCCGTGGCTTGATGGTTTTGATTCCAACAGGTATGGTTTGGTTGTTGAGTATGGTTTACCCTAAAACTCACACAATCCCTTAGGAAAAGATAGTACTGATACCAATTTGTAGGAGTTCAATACTTAAGAAAGGAAATAATACTAATCAAAAATGGAAGAAATAGGAACACAAAGAAAAATGGATGAAAATGTTGCCTTGATTACAACACAAAGGAAAATCGATAAAATGTTATCTTGATTACATTGAATTGAAATAATATCCTTAATTACATAAAAATTATAACTGAAATTCAACAAAACAACCCATGTTTCCATTATCATTAACCACTCATAGTTATAAAATAGCCACTAATAGAAAATGCATAATATCTAGCTTAAGACATGGTCAAAACCTTCAATTTCTACATATGTAGCCCACTTTTTTGCTTCCATACTCCATGTTGTAGCCCAACATGATTTGCTTCCACAAATTTAGCCACTTTACACAGTTTTATCCTTGCCGTCATGCCATGATCACAACACCCTGTTGGCATAAGTTCAACAAATGTTGAGGCATACATGTAGCAACAATCTATTTCAACAATCCATCCAAAGAATGCTTAATTTTAGAAGTGAAAAGCAGATAGTACTAAAATTTGAATCACTCTTGCAAGGGATCTTGTAACATCCCCTTACTTATGGGAAGGGCATTTTGGTCATTTTGGTAAATTGGAATGGGTTAGGAGTATTTTAAAGTATTTTTGACATATT